>PQWD01007200.1:22461-44254 GCA_019425675.1 Leucinodes orbonalis | reverse complement strand
AATTCTTTCTGAAGATAACGAAATGGTTATTTCTTTGCAATTAGGAGCTCCGAATTTTTATTTTGTTGTTCTCTACTGTAATTTCCTACCGACTTTAATTGAATTCTGTTGCTCGTGTCTTACTGTTTAATTGATGTCTTGTGGGAACAATAAAAGGAAATTTTATACTACTTGATTAATTACCATTTCGCTGTTCGTCTTTTGTTTCATGTTTTCGTGTAAAAATATAAATTTTATAGAATGGACTGGGTACTCGTAAAATACAAACGAGCGTTATTTTTACTGACTCAGTTTTGAATTTTAATCTTTTGCTCAATATAGAAGAAACGAGGCGAGCGATGGAACGTTCGCATACGTTCCATCCCTACGTGTTTGACATTTCTTAGAACCGCACAGCGTGCTATGGTGCCTCGTTCCTAATGCACACCGCAAAGGAATGGAACTCTTATGTCTTCCCCGATCATTACAACCTGGTTGTCCTCAAGGCAAGATTGAAAAGGCTGTTTCTAGCTGGCGTGGTGGTGGGTGATCCATTCTCGACCGCATAACCACTTACCATCAGATGAGATGGTGGTCAAATGACTGCCTATAGATGATAAAAAAAAACGAGTTTAGTGCAGCTTCTCACAGGATGAAAGTAACAGGCAATGTAATTATTGCATTGATTGTTGCTTACACTTTTCATGTTTAGGTTATGAGCTTATTAGACACCGTGAGAGACATTTTAAAGGGTTTCCGAAATTCCTCAAGTAACAAGGACTACGTTCCAACAGGAATATGTTGAACAAAAAGGGGAAAATCTATGTCCAGCAGTGAACTGTAACAGGTTGAAGAGAGAGAGATAATTTTAATAAATTGATCGAAATAACTCAAACTCCAAACTCAAAAACGCTTTATTCAAATACATCATCAAATTACACTTTTGAATCGTCAAAACAGAAGTTATTTTAATGAATCTACTTACCACCGGTTCGGAGAGTTATTATCTACTATTAATAAACTCGTGAGTTAAATGAACACTGCACCTATCTGCAGCTAGAAATTCAATCATATCATTCGACCTGCAATCTACAAAAGATACAATCTCCAAAATAATAAAAGGACGTGCCCACCGTTCGCTCCGCTATGGCGATTTTTAAACTTGGCATACCCCTGTACACGGAAATCCATTTAAAAGATGGCGCAGTTTCCCGTATTTGTACTATTATTTGAGGTCATCAATTGCCATTGGCAAAGTTAAGGGGTTAAAAAGGGATCCCACTACTTATCGTTTATAATGTCGTATATCGTATCGTATGTAATCCTTTTTAAATGGATGTCGATTGCTTGGATTCGGCCCGCGTTGAAATCATTATGGGAAGCCTTCGTTCAGCAGTGGGCATATTAGGGTGAATTGACATCATCCTCTTAGGCTCTTGACGAACTATTTGGTCGTCGCCGACGCCGACGTCTCAACCGCATCACCAAGGCTTCCGGGTTCAGTACAAACATTTGCGTGCATAAACATGTCTGTTTGTAATGGTCTGGGTGTTTTCTATGTATAAAATGTATGTATTTACAAAAATATATATATAAGTATGTTTATCCGTTGTTTAGCTTCATGCTTAACTTGGGCTAAATGGCGCTGTACATTTACACAGCGCCATCTAGCCCCAAGTTAAGCATGATATTTAAATTTATTTTATTTAAATCTCTAGAAACTTCTATAATTTCTTCAGCGACATCTAGCTTTACAGCTGTGTTCAGAGCCGTGCTTTGGCCTTAAGCCAATGACTTCATCCGTTCGTTTTCCACTCTCGTTATAGAAAATTTCGTTACAAAACTGACTACCTGCTATTTGTCACGTGCCAATGTAGTAAATCAGATACTTTGTTGTTTTATCGATATATTTACTGATGCAGCACTTTATATCAGTTTGTGGAAATAGGTGATACATTCATGATATCCTGGGAGTTTTCGACAAAGAGATAGTTTGTCTTTTTGTCTCTCTCATCTAACTTATCATTGTTCATTAGGTCCTTAAGCTAATTTTGCGCTAGACATCCCAAATCTCCACTTTTCTCATCTAAAAGGTTTTTAGAGTTTTGGCGTAGAGGAAGTTCTACGTTATTTTTGCAAAGATGTGGTCTTCAGAATCTGACTACTGCAACGCTCATCGGTTCTGCAACAAACTTTTCGGGCTCAATACTTCAAACTGCTGATATGATGAGCTATTTTGGAACTTTAGTTCTGTCACAAATGACGAAGCCGTCACGGACCATGATAGCTGTTGGAGTATACAAGTTCAGGAGTTCGCGTCTTGATAATAATGACTTGAGGAACAGGCTTAGGGGCTGGTAAAGAGTATGACTGTAGTATCTGGCGCAAATGGGAGAAGCGTATGCTCAAAAGTGCCATAATGTACCACGAGCAATTTAGTTGGTTTGAAATAAAATCCGTAATCACCACTTTTTAATTCAATGTCAAACTACAGGGGATCGATTGCATGTGATTATTTTTTAAAGTGTACGGGGCGGTCAGAACTAAAACTAATTATTTAAGCTATCCGAAATAAGCAACTATTGATTTTACATTACAAACAGTACCTACTTCAAAACTCGTTTTTTTTTTTCATTTAAATTTCCTAGTAATATTACAAATGCGAATGTTTGTATGGATGGATGGATGGATGGATGGATGTTTGTTACTCTATCATGCAAATTATTTAATGGATATCAGTGAAACTTACAGTAATATATTATTTTATAAATGAGGATAGCACAAATGCTGCAATTTTTAAATATGTTGCGTAAATGGTCCAAAATATGACGTTAAGTACGTAGGAAAAATCATCATCTGCAAGCTATTCTACCCTTAGGCTCGTTGCATAAATTTAAGGCTGCTGTCTGCGCTCGCCAATTGCCCGGTGAAGCTGTAAACGCCATCTGCGGCCAACAGCAGTCGTCAGTTCGAAAAAAAATAGTGCAGAGTTACAATAAGTTTTCTTATGGATCTAATCCTGCGCAGCGCAGCTAGTAAAAGCAACCCTAACCACACGGGAAGTAGGCAGCAATTAGATTTATGAATAACGCGTTTCTTATTATTATTTTATTTTTATTTTAACTGTAATATCATTTAGTGCGCGAGCCATGTTTTAAACAAAAAGCCTTCATTAAAATGTGCTCCTTAATACTGTTATTTGATATAAAGCAACCATTTTGAAATTACATTTAAACGAGCGTTTTAATTTGAGATTTTGCTGAGTCACTTCGGAAACAATTACTTTCTAAAAGGTAGATGAATATTCAGTCGGTTTTGATATTCGCAATTAACAATATTGATTGCTCAGCATTAGGGTGAAATGAAAATAAAAATTTGAATTGAAATCATTTTAAAATGAACATTGGCAGGTTATATTTTTTAAAGAGATTTGTGTCGAAAGTGAAGGGTGAAAATATAAATAAGTATCTAAAAACAAAGGAGCGTCGGTGGATGATTGGTGTGGACTGTTGCCTTCCGAACTGGAGGGTGCAGGTTCAAATACCGCCACGTACCAATTTCTTTTCGAATTTCCGAAATTATATGTACGTTTATACGATACTCTAAGGATGAAGAAAAAGTCGTGAGGAAACCTGCGCACGCCTAAGAAGAGATTCAAGGGCAGTACGTGATGTCGGCCAATATTGAGCCCGCATGGACGACTAAGGCCTATACATCCTTTATGACTTACATTCAAACAGTATTATCCAGCCCCTTTAGATATTGCTTAAGCTTATTGCTTAATTTGGTTGCAACAGTCCATACTAATCAGCCAGCGACGCTTAACTACGTTACTATGATAAAATTAACAGTTTAGTGCATTCTAAAAGTTGTATTTAAACTTTAATATCTAGCTTGCTGTTCTCAACAGATACACCGGAGAAATATAAAATAATTATGCCCTGCGCGAACCGGCATAATCTAATTAGGTTGCCGTGCCGTGTGAACACGACACAACATTTGTAATTGTAATTAAGAATTTCATTTCTTTCAGTTAAAACTTATTCACTGAATTCAAGTAAGTGAATCTTAGGCCCGTATTCTAGAACGAGGCTGAAGCGTTGAAGTTTACTTAAAGGAGTTAGAAATGTAGCGCTCTAATTAAGAAAGATAACGTTGAGTCTCTTTCTAGTATATGGGGCTCAGCGTAGTTTTGTGGGTTCTGTCCTTTCTCAGACCCTCGGCCTCCAAAAAGTGTACACTGACAACCAAACATGGTCCATTTCGGCCTTTTGGGATCCAGGGTGGACCTTATTTTGAAGCCAAGTTTTGGTTTCCTCTTGACTCCCAAGTAAAGATGCAATAATAAATCCGAATATAATTTATAGTTAATTAAATTCGAAATAGTAGTATAGTAGAGATATATAGATAGACTATATAAATAGAAGTTTACGTTAGAAAATTTTAATAATATTATTTTTGGATTTAACAATGATTTGAACAATGAAGCCCTTGGTAATGTACGGTCGAATTGTTTCTTTTTTTCATATTATGTGATATTTAGTTCGTACGAAAATAGTTTAATTAGATAGTAGAAACTCTTGATTATGTATGGTCTCCTAGTACTTTTATATAAATGATTTTCTATATTTTCAACACAAATTTTTGTACCAGGAATAAATGTGATGCATACAGCAGTCACTGCTGACATCATCACTGTCTGACATTAAATAATTAGTATACTTTTAAATTTTCAATACTTGTAGGTAAATAGAGAACTACTTTGTATTTTTTTGCACGTATTTGACTAGTTTTATGCACGAGCAATTAACCTAGCTTACGTAATAGATAAGTGAATAGAACTCACGAAACTTCCTTATATTTCAGGCTCGCAATCCTTACAGGGATACAATACAGGATTAAGAGGGTTATTTTTTATGGACGTGCTCTATCGGAACCCTACTAATGAATATTTGACGATTCGATATGATTTGTGCTTTCCTATCTCTTACTAGAAATAATTTGAGACAAAAAAGAAGTAAATTGACATGAGATGGATGGATTATTTGAAACTATTACCCCTGTAGACGATGTCGTGCTCTGTTTTTGTCTAAAACGATAGATTAAAAGTTTATTTATTTATTTTTATCTCCTCCGAAGCTTCTTTTAATCTGTCTTTTTGCACTCTCTATGGCTATTATCCTAAATAGCTCAATGTTCAGCAGTGGACAGTATAAGGTTAAAAAACAGGAATTGTTCGAATTCCCTGAGTATAAAGTTAAAATACAGCAATAGTTTGAATGCCGCGGGGAAACCTCATGAAAAAGGACGCTTTGTGCGATTTTTCCTAGTCTGGTTAAAATTACTTTTCAGAAAATGGCCAGATTTTATCGAAAGGTGATTCCGTGTTTCGGATGGCAGGATAGAATAGTCATAACACCCACTTACCCGCATTGGGCCCGTTTAGTGGGTTACGGCCCAATCTCCCCATAGATATGTAGTACGGCAAGGCTTGTGCCCTGCATTGGGTCGTCATTGACTAATGATGATGATGATGAACTGCACTGTGATCGTTTTATCGCGTCTATTATAGGTACAGTTGCCACTACCAGATGAACAAGTTCCTTGAAAACTACTTTATTATGAAAACAAATATGTTTCATTTGTTTACTAGGTGGCAGACTCGATAGTGTGTCGTCTCGGTAGGTACCACCGTAGTGCCAGATATCGCCATCAAATAAGAGTGCAATTCACTTTTGTGTTTCGGAATGAGGGCACTGTAGCTAGTGAAATTATTAGGTATAAAAGACCTAACATCTGTTGTCTCGGGTGACGGGCGCAGTGTGGCATTGATGGAGAATAATAACTTTTTATCAGTTTTCAGTTTTCTTCAATGCCGCTCTGTCATGATCAGGAGTTTCACTTATCATCAGGTGAACGACCTGACAATCTTTCATTTAGTAACCAAAAAAAGAAATTATTTACCCTTGGTCACACTGTTTATATTATACAATAGATTCACTCTAATCTACGAGAATAATACCAAAAATAATCCTTAATGTCCAGAAATAACATTAAAATAAAATCGTCCCCAGGCACGTTTACGTCCTAGGTTTATCTTCGAAGTACATTCTTGAAGATTTGAATAGTACAAGGGTCTTTGTCGTTGTTTGAAACGTTAAGCCATTATCTAACGCCTTTATAGAGGGAACAGCTTGCACAAATGGCTTCGTTACATTTAGAAGGATATGGACTAGATTATGCTCTCGCCTTGGCGTTAGTATCGCAACTTAGTAATAGCTAAATTCCAAGGCAAAGGTCTTGGTTATATCTAGCAATTTAGTATCCATTTCTATAGAATAGTGAATTTGATTTTCAGACTGAAAATGGCTATATACAAAATAATATGTTTTGTATGACGTTATTTGTGTTTACATAATTTATTTTTAGTGAATTATTTTTGCATGCTATGTTCGCCTTTAACTGTTTAGCGCACTTTTTTTGCTTTATTATAAAATTTAATGTTTAATATTCAAACCATTCTATTCTATTCAAATCAACCTATTTTCTGTCTCCTTTTTTAGGTCAGAAACTCGTTACATTTTTAGTCCATGATTCCAAATGATTATGCTATGAGACAAGGCCTGTTCTTTGCAGTGGGATGATATAGGCATTATAGGCCGTTGCTGCTGATGAAGTGTCCATTGATGATCGTATAACTAACATAATATCAGGTGAACCATTTCCTAAAGATATCTAGTATTCAAAATATCTCAGTCCTCTACTGGACATAGGCCTCCCCCATTTAGCGCCAGATATCCCGGTCCTCTGCTTTTCTCATCCAGCCTCCACCAGCGACCTTTCGCAAGTCGCCGGTCTATCGGGCCGGAGGGCGTCCTACGCTACGCTTGCCGAGACGCGGTCTTCACTCGAGAACTCGTCTGCTCCAACGCTCAAAAGATATCTATTAAAAAAAAATAGTCCATCCGTCGCCATAAATTGCTAGAAACGTGTAATACAATGGGTCAGCTTAATCACCATCGATTGTCCGTGGCGTACAACAATGCATTTAAATTAATGTAGCCCAAGGAAATCCAATTAGCGGGATTTTCAAATGTTCAGCGCATTAATGGCGCTATTGCGACCGCCGAGAAAGAGATATTCATGATGACGCGAGGTTCTTTGCAGATGTATTGATACTAGAAAGGGTATTCAAATTATTGTCTTTTCCATTTAGTCAAATCCTATATTGAATAAATAAATATATCACTGACATTCACACAACGCCATCTAGTCCCAAACTAACTAAAAAACATTAGTATAATTTTATAAATATTTTTGTACAAATACATATTATACATAGAAAACATACAATTTAAACTTATATTATATACATGCACATAAATATTTGTACTGCCAGGGGATCGAACCTGGAATCCTAGGTGCCAAATGTGTCGTCAAAATTATAATTATATCGTATATCAAAGTTGTGAGTGATTATCATGAGTCTTTCCAGCTCTTATCTACACTCATACTTTATTCAAACTGGTGGTAGTCTTTTCTAAAAATTAATAATAATAATTGACGATTGAAAAGTATCAGTAAAAGATATATTTCCATACAGATTTAAGTTTGAGTTTATAAGTGCGACTAACTTTATCAAAATTTAATTTTATATACAGTCAACTTCTAACTATATCTTTACCAATTTAACCTAAAACCTTGTACTGTGTATATTCAACAACAGATAGTCATGAAAATATACTTATTTATACATACAATTATAAAAAATATTGAAATACCTAGACCAATACCAACAGACGTACACAAACACAAATGTGTACAGAACAATTGAATCCAAACCCTTTGCTATAGTAGTCAAGTTCTTAACCATAAACCAAATGGGTCGTAATTTAAGCCACTTCTTTCAAACTATGTCAGTGCTATGGAATAAATATTGCCGCTACATGACACGCATGTTCATTTGCCCGCTCGTATTGTGATCGCCCTACATTATAGCCATGGCCTGAAGTGCGAATGACGACTGACACTGTTCAGGCATGTAACTGTAATTGGTTTGGTGATATGTTACAAAACAATGTTATTTAACACGTTCAGTGCTATCATCTATCTATCTATCATCATCATAAAATAAAATTAATAATAAATAAATATCCACTGACATTCACACAGCGCCATCTGGCCCCAAGTTAAGCGTGAAACATGTAGTATGGGTACTAACCAACTGATAAACATTCTTATACACATTTTTTGTAAATACATACATAATTTACATAGAAAACACCCAGACCAGTCCAAAAAGACATGTTCATGCACACAAATGTTTTACTGCCCGGGGTTCGAACCCGGTCGACCTCTCAACCGCAACACTACATGGCTAGATGGCGCTGTGTTTATTTATTATTATTCATTTATTTTAAAATATACATTCCTTACTTTTATTTTTCGAAACTTCTACAAGGTAAATATATTATCTATAATTTTGGTCGTTCTTTTGTTAAACTTTCTGGAACACAAAGTAACTATCCATATATTTGCGGAACACAGAACAATGTTACGCTATCTCATAATCCCAACAAATTACAACTCTTGCTTTATTCCTGACACACTCATATAAAGTTAGTTTCGTATTGTGCAGTTTGGGTGAGAATAATATGGAGGCATTTTATTCGAGAATAATATAATTGTATTGGCAATCCGCATTGACCCGCGTGGTAGATTACGGTCAATCTCCCCATAACTATGCCTTAGGCCTGTACCCTTCAGTGGGCCGATATAGGCTGATGATAATGATGAATCTATTTGCATAATTCCGTTAATAAAGAATACTGAAATGTTTGTGAAGTTCCATCAAGCATAGAGGCTTTCTTAAGCTTGAGGCGATGCCGAAGCAAATATTGCGTTCAATTAACCCATTTGGGCATGAATGGGTTTTCGATGTATTAAATAATCTACCTTAGTTTTTTATGTCATAAACGGTCAGTTCGCTTACCTTATGGTTAGTGACACGCCTGACCATGACAGAGCAGTATTGAATAAAATAGCCATCAAAATGCCGTTATTTGTCAACACCGCCCTGCGCCCGTCACCTGAGACACCGGATGTTAGGTCTCATATAACGAGTAATTTTACAAGCTACAGGGCCCTCGTCCCGAAACACAAAGTGCATAACACTCCTGCTTAACGGAACATATCTGGTACTGCAGTGGTACTTACTTACCTAGACTATTCAGTATCGAGTCTACCACCTGGTAAAAGATTTAAGTTATTTAATCCTTATAAATTAACTTATGAAATTACAGTCAATAATGATTAATATTGGTACAATAATTAAATTAAATAGTTAACTTATATTAATCTTAAGAACGCCAGTTACACATATAGGAAACTTGTATTTATCGTCTAGTAATAAAATGTTGACCATATGAGTTACCGCATTGCCAACATCTGGCATTGACGCAATATCTATTTTTTCTTTACAAACCAAAGGCGAGTGGGAAATACAGCTTTATTGGAACCAGTAACTTAGTTCTTAAAGGCGCTGACTGACTTAAAAACACTTATTTCTTCGTTCAGGTGCTATCTGATTCTACTAACAACTATATTCATTTTATTAGTTTATTGAAAAACCATCGAGGTCTTTTAATTGTGCTTAAGCTATTCAATGTCGTGTTGCAAAGATAAAATAAAGCCTCATTTACTGCGATATCTAGATAGACGGCTCGCAGCTGTTTTAGGTCAAGATATTTATTACTATTGGAACGATGATAAATGCTAGTGAACCGCTCACAAGTTCACATACAGCTTAAGGTTTGGTAAGCACAGCCTACCGTGAGTTATCGTATAGGATTCTTTTAACTGTATTTCTAAATACTTTTAGTTGTAAGAAACAATGGAATCCAGACATAATGGAAAATCTATTATTTGTGACTCTTTAAGACGTCTCTTGCGATCAATCGGTTAACCGCCACCCCTTATAGCAGTAATACAATATTACTACGCCTTCTCTGGTACAAAATGCTGACGTATCATTATAGTAATATTGTTTTAAGAGATGGCCGTATCCCCCCAGGTCAGTTAATCCGTTAACCACCAGAGACGCCTTAAATGTCACCAACAATTGATTTTCCTTTGTGTCTGGATTCCTGGCGGTCAACAGATTCAAAGAGGCCCTAAGTTACAGGTCTCTCTCTCTTCAACCTATCGCAGCTCACTACTGAACATAGGTCTCCCCCATTTTGCGCCAGATATCCGGTCCTTCGCTTTTCTCAGCCATTACAGGTCTGTATTAGACTTAAAAATAAAATAAATATCCACTGATTCACACAGCACCATCTAGCCCCAAATTAAGCGTGTATTATGGGTACTAAATAACGGATAAACATACTTAAATACCTTTTATTTTGTAAATACATACATTTTATACATAGAAAACACCCAGACCATTACAAACAGACATATTCATGCACACAAATGTTTGTACTGCCTGGGAATCGAACCCGGAACACTTGGTGTTGCAGTCGACGTCTCAACCGCAACACCAAATGGGTCGTCGACTTATTCAGACCGTTAAAGTAAATAGACCATGGCTTATTCCAATAACTTTTCTTCGGCCAGCCATTACATCTACATTAGCGTGAAAATGTAACACAATGTGTTTGTAAATTAATAAAGTATTCAAAAGTTGCAAGGCACCGCAAATGCAGTCTGCAAATTAAACTTAGCAAACTTTTGTTTCCCTGCTCTCTTCAAGAAGATTGATGAATGGGACTGCCAACGTTGCTTTTTCTATTTTTTTTTTGTGGATAGGTACTGAAAATATTTGCACTGTGTTATTTAAAATAAAAATGTACAAAATGTTGTTCTTTTATTGTAGCTTGAATAACAAACAATAATTATTCAACGATTTAGCTATTTTGATGCCACATTTCTGACTTCTGTATTAAGTTTTTAGTGTAGACAATTTTTGTGTAAATATTATCTCAATGTAATATTTGGATTTCTAAGGGTTAATAATGCATTGTTGATATTAAATATTGTTTATTTACTAAAATACGAACCAATATTATGTCAAAACAATCCTTAATAATGATGGTGGCAAAAAATTTAAGGTTTTGTGTTTATAAAGTTCAAATTCATTAAGCAGTTTTTTACTCAATTAGTGATTGAAATAGTATCACTTTGATATATTTAATCGCGCCTATTTATTTAATAATCAAAACTGAAATTGATTAAAAATCCTTAAACAAATAAAATGAGTCACGTTAACAAATCTATGAATACAAAGGGATGAAAAAACTATCGGTTGTCCAATTAATTATGCGCGTGTGCAAGTCTCGGGTGCTTCTGGACCACAGATTATATTCGGATGTCTGTGTTCTGGACGCTTTTAGAAGCTTCTTTAACACATACTTTGATGCGCTAACTGAGCCATTGGATTTCAGCTTTGTCAAAATTATAGTGAACACTTTGAAGGGTTGTTCAGTTTGATAAAATGTAGTTTCAATTTTTTCCGTGGACTACTTTTACTGGTTGCCGTTGATGGACATATAGCTTCACCTGGTAGCTAAGCCAGGACCAGGTAGGCTGTCTGCTTATATCATTAGAAATAAGCTTGAGTTTTGCTATCTGTATCACCGGGAAATAGCAAGAATTTGATCAATATTAATGATTCTTAAACCAATCACAGAAAAGCGTTTAATTATACGCTTCTTCAAAAAGCGGCAAATAATACACTGATCCATTATGGATTGATGTGGATCGTGGCAATGCTTGTATCCATAGACTTAGAGGTACAATCAGACTCGTCTAACTATGAATTAGAAGTCACTACATAGTATAAAACAAAGTCGCTTTTTGTTCCCATGTCCCTATGTGCGCTGAAATCTTTCAAACTACGATACATAGAGTCATTCAAGCGGAAGGTTATATGTATAATAACACCCATTAAATAGTGGAGAATTCCTTTTATTTTTGAGGTAACTAATGTGATGTCGTAATTTGATTGCGGCGGTACCGGCCGACCGGGTAGGCGGGAGCGTGCCTTACGAATATCACCATAGCATCTGTGCGAAGCATCGGCGGGTCGCTAGTTTTCTATAAAACTAATCAATTTGCGTTTCTTATTTTTTCCGAGGACATATATTATTATAATTTATCTGAAGCTTAATAAAAAAATAAGGTATTTCACAAACTCTTACTTTTAAAATTATTCATGCATACCTCAATTTTGAACAACTTGTCTCTAATGGCTCCACAGGGACACTGTTTCCTTCTAATTAACAATTTTCGGGATACTGTAAGTTGCAGTACTAAAATCGCTTTAGCGAAGCGTTTGCGCTCCTAATATCTGTTTTATCGACAAGTAATATGACGGAACAGGGTTAGCGAAGTGTTGGTACCCTATCGATAAAAATTTCGATGAAAATATTATTAATTTTGAATATCATTTATTATATATTATTAGTGTGATTAAAACGCTAACACTACAACTTTCTAAAAGTAAACACCAGCCACCCTATTTCATGTTTAAAAAGAAAACTTGAGATACCCGAGTTTTGTTTTACTTAATTCAAAATTTTATATGCAGTGAACACTGTTGTACAAAGAACCTTGCATAGGTTACCTGAGCGCATTGCTTTGGCGTTTTACTTGTAGCTTTGATCGAAAAGTCTTTTTTCTAAAAGGTCACAATCATCGATTGACCATTGAAAATTGTCTTAATAAGAATTTTGATTTTTTTATTTGGACCAAAAAACAATTACACAGTAAAGACTTACTGCTGATGTGTTTTTATATACACATACTATTACCAACCTCATTTTTCACGAAATTAATTATTATTCTTATTGTTGTTGTACTCAACCAAAAGGCTACAACCCAAAACACACCATTATCTGTTCACCAAATCTAATCCTGGTTACAAAACTCCTTGTACTAATGTTAACAGTAAAGCGAAGGTGACAATCAATCAATACTCGGCAAATGATTGTTCACATTATATAGGAACGATACGTATCCATATGGTGCGTGGTTCACTTGTAATTATAGACACCGTGAGAATATTTCCCTTCCTGGCATGTTTCCGCCATAATGTACTGTGAGACATGATTGGCTTGTATAACTTTTATTGCATATTGTTTACAGACTGAATGGCTACAGTTAATGGTCATACAAAAAGGAAATTAACTGTCTTGTGGTACTTAATTTCCCAAATCATTTCATAAAAAAATAAAACAAATAAATTACCATTGACATAGCACTTTCTAGTTCATAAAACTACTTTGTTATATGAATAAACACCTGATAAACATCTTTATATACTTTTTGTAACTACATACATATTTTACAGTGAAAACATCCAGACCAATACAAACGGACATATTATGTATACAAATGTTTGTACTGCCCGGGACCGAACCCGGAATCCTGTAATAGCCGACGTCTCAACCATTACACCAGATGGGTCGTCAATTAAATATTAGTAGACAGACGAGCAGACTTTTCATCTGACGTTAAATTATACCGCCATTAAACGACACTGTACCTGCTCCAAAGAAGCAACGAGTTTCTGACTCTAGAGACCTCATCATCATCACTCACTAAAAATTCCCTATTACTTTGAAATTATTTTATATTACATCTAGAAGTATGTTTGTAGTTATTTTGTTACAGATACAAAATAACTTATGTTTAATGAATGAGTTTAATGTAGCATGAAATTTGATATATTACAAAAAGTCGATAACGATAAAAGTCATACATGCTTAATATTGCTACGTACTTTAAAGTTACTTACATGTTAGATTATCTCCGTTTGTAACTAAAATAATTTAAAGTGTGCAAAAACATAAATTAAAGTGTCGATAAAAATTATCGATAAATGTCCATCACTAGTTATAAATAATCTAGTCAAGGCGGAGGTATTAAAGTACATTACATCCGAATTATCCAGAACCGGATATGGTTATTATACTAACGGATTTACGGCTGCGCAAACTTTCCGAAATTAATTATGAATTGATTACGGAGTGTTTGCGTTCGTGACGCAATTTTTACAACGCTAACAAACACGTTGATCAACTATGGAAAGTAAAGATGGGACGGTTATGTCTCAACACTACTTTGATAGGTATAGAACGTCCCGTCAATTACTGAAACCCAAGCAAAGTTTACCAACTTAAAGTCCCTTTAACGAGACTCTGGTAACTGCCAACTCTTACTACATAAGCGTGGCAACCATCTAAAATCCCTCAATGATGTCACTCATTAAAGGAAATTTTTTTCGTGTGTCTAATGTTTCGTTTATTTTCATTTATAATACATTGCTAATTGTTGAATAAAGTCTAAATTCACTGCTGGAATTAGGGCCTTTTTTTCCAACCTAACGCAGTCCACTGCCGGACATAGGTCTCCCCCATTCTGCGCAAGATACCTAGGTCCTCCACTTTTCTCGTCCAGAATCTGCACATCGCGACGGACGACGTTCTACACTATGTGAATTTAACGAAACGATATTTAAAAGAAAAACTTATAAGTAATTTATAAAAAATACCTACTGATATTCACACATATACCATAATTTAGCCCCAAACTAAGCAATATTAACCTATAAGTACTGTGGGTACTAAACAACGGATAAACACAAGTACTTTATAAACACATATTATACATAGAAAAAATACAAATTACTAATTCATAATGTCTTACCCTTCCAAGTTTGAAGATATATAACTTGCTTTAATAAACACTCATCTGTTGAAAGATAATTATCTACCTTCCGTGCCAATACTGCAAAGTTTATAAACTTTTACAACATTGTACCTTCCCCGAGTTAATCTGAACTTTCGGGGTTCTAGTGGTTTACATAATATTATCGACCTTGGCTTTTCAGTCTTTTAGATATATATATGTAATGTTTTTCCGACTCACACACGTTTCCTTATGTATTTTGAAAAAGAAAGAAAAATAGTTGATTCTTCGACACAATAAAATACATAAATAAATGAGACAGGTATGCAAAATGAGTGACACTAATCGCAAAAACAATAAATAATCACTTTTTGTCAAATTGAATGATGTTGATGGCAGCAGATCGCCTTTGGTTTAAAATCTGTAGAAGAAATTGGCGTATTATATAATATATTGGCGATTTACCGGGTTTTCTGTACGCACAGGGTATGTACTGCATATTTGCACATATTGAAGGGCACTCAACTGGCCTAGGTCCACTTGTCCATAAATCTATTAGAGATTTTATTATCAAAACAATAATTCTTAAAAAAAATGTCTAAGCTGACCCTATTATAGAGTTTCCTCGATATAAAGCGGATGCCTTTGACAATAGCTTAAGATCATTATTAAAGGATTATTACATTTTTACAAAGGCACATATGTAGGAATTGTCCCTTTGGTTTTCCAATGGTTAAACACGGAGGGTTAATCCTCATGTACTCGTTTTCTTTGTATTAGTGAAGTTCATACAATGAAAAATATATTTTAATTTGATGGTGTCGCATCACAATGGCTATTTGTAGTGAATTTTATTTTTTAAAAGCTTTCAGTGTCTCAAAGTTTTTAAAAATGGAACACCAAATAGGAAAAGAAAGCATTGAAACATTATTTTGTTTATATATATAGTTTGTGGACAAAATAACAATACAAAATGTAGAAAAAAATAAGATTTTTGACTCTACTCATACTTATCTTATTAAATGGACTTTATGCCGCAATCATAAAATGTGTACATAACAGTACTTAGTGATGATAAACCTGGGTTAGTCCGTCCGTGAATCGATCCGCGGCCCTTCCGTGTAGGCTAGTAATTTACTACTGCTCATGATAAAATTTTGCCCGGGAAGAAAGCTTTTTACAAAAAAATCTTTTAGTAACGCCTTTATTGAACTAATAATAGAATTGAACCTTGTCTATTTATCCTGTTAGGCTAGGGTTTGACACTGGCATGCTTTCTTGGAATAAATATTTAGTTATTTCATTGCTTGTCTCACCTTTTAACATTAAAAACAGCTACTCATAGCGTTTGTGAATTTATGAGTCTGATGGTTAGATATGCTATGGCGGATAGTAACAAAATATTTTGAAAACTATATTGACGTTAAAATACATTCCAAAATTATATGTTTAGATGGAGTAAGTACATCCATAGTTTAAGTTTCCATCAGATAACAACAAAGTGATTCTATAAACGATCATTTTTTTACGGAACTTTAATTATTAATTAATTTCCAGTCAATAGCATATACGTCACTACGTTCAATTTATTTGGCAAAGATTTTAAAATAGTTATTTAATTTATTCGGTAATATTTTTTATTTATCGTAAAATTTTGAAACCAATTCAGTAGGCCATAAAGCAACAGACCCAGTATGCCACAGACAAGCAAAGCAACCATAGCCAAGTTCCAACGAAAAAGTCCCTAGGAATCGGCAGAATCGCAACTGCTCAGGCATCCGACGATCAATCGCGGCCCCAGTTGCAGCTTTACCGCCAGCTCGTACCGCGCGGCATTTGACGTCGCACCACCGACGAGGGCAGCCGACGGCACAGGTACCCCCACCATTTATATATGCACAATTTCAAATAAATGCACTTTGAATTTTTTTTAAACCTTTGCCTTATACAGTGTTTTGAATTTAAAAAATAGGCTCATTTTCAAACGCTCCATTTACGAAAATAATGTTAAAAAGTTTACTAAAAAAAAAGTGCCAAAATTTTGTATTTTATACATAAAATTGATAAAGCTAATGAGTATTCCCTAAATTATAAAGATTAAAAAGTTGAATTCGATGCTTCGAAATTCAAATTCAAAAGTTTGGAAACGCGTTGTTCCGAATCTATAAACCCAAATTTTATGCAAAGAAGTTGGAAAAGTTGGCGGCAATTTCAATTTGCATTAAGTGCTGTTTTTTTTGTGTTCTATAAGAGTTGGAGGGTTTTTTGAACGTGTCTTGATTTTTAGTGTTGATAACTTTTAGCGATTGCCAACGAAGTTTTTGGGCTGTATCACAGGGTTTAATTATATAAATACCATAAGCTGCGTTTGTAAGACATAATTATGGGTTATTAAATAAATGGTAGTGACGGAACTTGAAAAATAATTTTAATTACTTTTTTGTCTCTTTACATTTCCTTCTGTAATGACTGCTGATTGTAATACAAACTATAAATTGTACTTTTCAGAGTTTTGTGTTAAGCGTAATTTTCGTATAATATAGGAAACTGAAATTACGAGTAACTACAGTATACAAAAAATATACGTCAAACATTACTAACATTTCCGGAAAATATTTTTTCCAATTGCGTTGTTAAAAGTTTCCCACTGAAGACTAGATCATAGATTTGCCGCTTATGAAAACAGTTATTACGTAATATCTCGCTTCCCAATTAATTTTGGTTACATTTTAAAACGCCATTATTTTCAAATACATAAAGGTACAGCTTTTCACTAGTTGCGTAATAAGCAGCGTTCAATATCTAGGCAAGGAATGCCCTTACCATACCAACTTAACTTTAAGGAGCTAAGCCAACCTCCCTTAGTATTTATCACGATCTCGAAGCATTACAAATTTAGATTGAACGCAAAAAAAAACATTTATTGAATGAAGTCTTCACAAGACACTTCAGTCGTTATTTTTTAAGGCTGGGAGCCATCTATAAATTGTGTTAAGTAGTAATTTTAAAAAATAAATTTAAATATTATTTTTACTTTGTATCTAACATAAAACAGAAAAAAAAATTAATGTACATATACATATATGTACTTATATGTATATACATATTTTTTTTGTTTTAAAAAGTATGTACTGGCTTTTAAGGGGATAAGGGTAAGCTCACTCCATCTTAGAGCACGTCTCTTCCACTAGGATAGTCTGTGCTCAATAGTAAGCCATCATAATTAAAAAAAAACCGTTAGTTTTACGTAAGTTTTAAGGGTGCGGTCTCACTAGCAATCGGATGGATCGTATGCGCATTTGCTTTCTTTTCAATAAATCAAAAAGTGGACGAAGTTCTGGTGACCTACTAACACGCACTGCATCAAGGCGTGGGGTTATAGTCCAAAATCTCATAGTAACAGTCAAACGGTAGATGAGGTCTTATACAGCAGTGGATGTAAACCTTTTTTAGACCAATGCTTAAAGTACTTAGCCATTTGGTTAACTGAAATTAGTTTTGAGATATACTCATTTCAACTTAATTCCCTTTCAAAGCGAGATTCTAACAAAAAAAGTTTTGTATTTAATTAATGGCAAGAATCTTTTCATACCTTTTACTGCAAGCCGCGTTTTTAGTATACGATAGCCCCGCATTTCCATTGTTCTATTGGAGGAAACTTTCGCAATTAATTAAGTCATTTTTTTAATGACAAATCGGAAAGATGGTAGCCGTCAGTTGTTACTTTTATGTTTTATAGAATATAACTGTTATGCGAAGCAAATTGAAACCAATCCGACAAACGACAATACGTTGTAGTAAAAATAGCTGAGATCTTTTGTTTGAGAATGCAGAGTTGAAGAGCTTCTTATTTTTTGTCCAGTAAAAACGAGTTATTTAACTTTGAAAGCAACAACCACAATAATTTTATAGTCATGTTGTGTGATTATCATCGTAGCACTTTTAATACGTCTTTTGTAAACCAATAATAAAAGATTCGATATTTGTATTCATAACTAATAATATAAGTATTCATAATTACGAAGTTAATAAAATAAAATGAGATTTAATTTTAAAACCTAGTCAAAAATCTGAAATTCTGGAGCAACTGGTCAATGAAGTAAAAAAGTATGGATTCGTGATATGCTCACAAAACAATCGAAATAAGTGTTCCGAATGCGGTAACAGCACACATACACATATTTCGAATTTCAAACACATTTACCTAAACAAAAGAGTACAAACTGTACTCTCTTCGGCGGTTCGTTTTTGAGGCTCGGATGGCGTATTTACCTTTTATATATACAGCATATCATTGCAACTGGTTGTTAAAACACGTCAACCGAACCTCCAAACAATATAACATTCCAATTTTAAATATTTTTTTCTTTAAAAAAATGAATAAAGACATAAATAGAAAAGATTTACTCACCTCTATATTAAAGAGGTTCAATAAGCTTAAATTTATTTTTCTATTTTTTCTCTCTTTGCGTGACCGAAAGGGTCACTGCGGGCCGTAAAATAAACATTTCTCAGGCCCAAGGGATTTCGTCTCGCACATTGCTGCATTTAAAGTTAAGCGTTACGTAACTGCTTGGTTAGAAGACACCCTGTCATAATACTAAAATACTAAGTAGAAATTCTAGACCGTATTTCTGTAGGTCATGGATAAACGTTCAGGAATTTATTATTAAATTCTGTTAGACTGTTGAAAGCGTTATAAGTGTTGGCCTTTTGGTGCCGTTTCTCATTCTAGTTGTGTTTGAGTATATTTTCAAAGAGTATTTAGTTAGGTTACGAATCCCCACGAAGACCATACAGTGAAACTCATGCGATTTTTCCCAGTTTGGTAGGACATTGCACGCTGATGAGAAAAAGATGATTCCGTGTTTTAATTTTATTTCTAATATTAAAAATATTTGCAACTTTAACGTCATTAGTATACCAATTAAATTAAAAACCTAAGTACTGTTTAAACTATGGTTTCAGTTTCTATTCATTTATTCTTATATATTTTGTTGTATAGCGAAGGAAGGAAGGGTAAAACTAGTATATTACAATACAGAAACCAAACATACCTGTAAATACTTATTGCACATTTGGGTGGCACGTACAGTCGACCCTTCAAGTTATCTCCCTTGTTAGCCATTCCTTCATAAAAACAGGGATAACTTTGGACCACTTGTCTACCCTTACCTTTATGAGATGTATTATGTAATTGGACATGTTTTAACTAAATCTTCTTGTTTTGGGTTCATATTGTTAAAAAGATTTTGTATAAATACCTTTCCTAAGTAGCAAGTGACAGTCCACTGTTGATCTTAGGGGGTGTGTTTGATAATGTATGTTTGTTCGGCTTTAACAGTAAAACTGAGCAATGAATTAAAGTGATTTTAAGTGCAGATATGAGCGTCTGTGGCTCAATTTCTTGCCGGCTCTTCTCGAAGATCCTACTTATTCCGAACCGGTGGTAGAGTCACAAAAAATGTGATAATAATAACAATTGACGATTCAAAAGTATCTGTAACAGATTTATTTGAATAAAGATTTTTTTCTTTCTTTCTTTCAATGGTGTGGACTGTCGCCCTCCCGGTAAGAGCCGAGGTTCAAATCCCGCCACGTGCTTATGTGTTTTTGAATTTTCGAAAAAACATATGAAATTTAACCGCCGCTCTTACGGTGAAGGAAAGCATCGTGAGGAAACTTGCGCTAGCCTGCGAAGAGATTCAAAGGTTGTGCGTGAAGTCGTCCAACCCGCACTGGGCCCGCGTAGACGACTAAGGCCTAATCTCACCCTATACGGGTAGGCTCGTGCCCCTCGGTGAGCTGATGATGATGAAGTACAGATAGTAGAAGGGATGAAGAGTGACATAGGTTCTTTTTAGTCTCTTTATTACCTTACTTTTACTACCTCGTTTGTCTAACCCAGAGATTAGAGAACTAAAATCTGTGGACTTACTATAGTATTTACAAAATGGATATATACACTTTTAAATGACTCTACTGGCTAGTTCATTCCATAACAACAATTAGTGGAATACCGCATTATCTGAAATAAGAAAGTTCTAATAAGAACAACCCAACTTCCAAAGCAATGTTATTTTTTCGCCAAATCGGTACATTAGCGAAATCCCTAACAAATGAATTGAAGTTTTTCTTCGAAAGGAAAACGAAAATGCAGCATGAAATATGGTCATTACTGTCAAAGTAAAATAATGTTTTGTCCGACATTGAGGTATTATATTTGGTTGAGTTTTTGTCAAAATATAATTTACTGCTTTCGTTCACATAATGTATTGTAATTAATTCTTATCTTTAAAATAATTTTCTCATAATATTCTTATAGTACTCTGCCATATAAAATATCATAGTAATTTATATATTAAAAATATTGGTTTATATAATCTAAGAAACTATGAATAGTTAATAAATATAATAAAAATAAAGCTTTATGTTATAATTTACCTTTTCTCTACACAATCTAGTACTAGGTATATAAAAATTTAGAAGAAGAAACCATTATCTTTTTGAATTAATGGTGGGGATTTAATTCCTCGATGATTATTAGAAGGGCGATATTAAAGTCGGATGTTAAGGTTTATTTATGCACATTACATAATAACTTAAATGTTTGAAACTTACGACGTCATACTTCACGAAAAAAGGTTTTGCATGTACTATAATATTATTTTAAATAAGTTAACGAAAATAACATAAATTCAGATGACAAAACAAACTATTTAGCAATATATAAGTTGATTCTTTAAAGTGTTATTTTCAAGGCATAGTGAATTGTTCAACAGTATTGACCAAACGCATTCAGATTACGGACCAAACCTCGTTATATTTTAATAACATAATTTAGAATAGAGTTATGGATTATTTAAATAATTATACTGTTTAATATTCGCATAAAGAAATGGAAATACCTATAAATGGCGGAACTAAATACATTTAGAACGGACGCCTCATTAAAAATGTTCGCGGCATTGGTCACGGGTCGACCTAGTTCTGCTTTGTATCTTTTTCATTTATAGACATTTATTTCTATAAACGAGGTAAAGAGTAACGATAGTATAAATAAAGTGTATAAAAAATACCTAGAACCACGTGCTATCTATTACCTAAAACAGAATAAAATAAA
>PQWD01007200.1:0-22355 GCA_019425675.1 Leucinodes orbonalis | reverse complement strand
CCAATAATAAAGTATATTCGATATATTTATATTCATAACTAATATATAAGGTTTCATAATTATACGAAGTTAATAAAATAAAATGAGATTTAATTGTAAAACCTAGTCAAAAAATTTCTGAAATCCTGGGCAACTGGTCAATGAAGTAAAAAAGTATGGATTCGTGATATGCTCACAAAATCGGAATAAGTGTTCCGAATGCGTAACAGCACATACAATATTTCGAATTTCAAACACATTTACCTAAAAAAAGAGTACAAACTGTACTCTCTTCGGCGGTTCGTTTTTGAGGCTCGGATGGCGTATTAACCTTTTATATATACAGCATATCATTGCAACTGGTTGTTAAAACACGTCAACGAACCTCCAAACAATATAACATTCCAATTTAAATTTTTTTTTCTTTAAAAAAAAATGAATAAGACATAAATAGAAAAGATTACCACCTCTATATTAAAGGGTTCAATAGCTTATTATTTTTCTCTCTTTGCGTGACCGAAAGGGTCACTGCGGGCCGTAAAATAAACATTTCTCAGGCCCAAGGGATTTCGTCTCGCACATTGCTGCATTTAAAGTTAAGCGTTACGTAACTGCTTGGTTAGAAGACACCTGTCATAATACTAAAATACTAAGTAAATTCTAGACCGTATTTCTGTAGGTCATGGATAAACGTTCAGGAATTATTATTAAATTCTGTTAGACTGTGAAAGCGTTATAAGTGTTGGCCTTTTGGTGCCGTTTCTCATTCTAGTTGTGTTTGAGTATATTTTCAAATAGTATTTAGTTAGGTTACGAATCCTCACGAAGACCATACAGAAACTCATGCGATTTTTCCCAGTTTGGTAAGACATTGCACGCTGATGAGAAAAAAGATGATTCCGTGTTTTAATTTTATTTCTAATATTAAAAATATTTGCAACTTTAACGTCATTAGTATACCAATTAAATTAAAAATCTAAGTACTGTTTAAACTATGGTTTCAGTTTCTATTCATTTATTCTTATATTTTGTTATATAGCGAAGGAAGAAGGGTAAAACTAGTATATTACAATACAGAAACCAAACATACCTGTAAATACTTATTGCGTGCACGTACAGTCGACCCTTCAAGTTGCTATCTCCCTTGTTAGCCATTCCTTCATAAAAACAGGGATAACTTTGGACCACTTGTCTACCCTTACCTTTATGAGATGTATATGTAATTGGACATGTTTTAACTAAATCTTCTTTTTGGTTCTTTATAAAAAGGTTCTTTGTGAAAATACCTAACCTAATTCAAGTGACAGTCCACTGTGATCTTAGCGGCTACTCTTCGATATGTGAAAAGTTTTCTCAATCAAATACTTTAATAAAAAATGGAAAAGTATGTGTTTGTATAAGTATGTTTGTTCGGCTTTAACAGTAAAACTGAGCAATAATTAAAGTGATTTTAAGTGCAGATATGAGCGTCGGTGGCTCAATGGTGTGGACTGTCGCCCTCCTACCGGAGAGCCGAGGTTCAAATCCCGCTACGTGCCAATATATTTCGAATTTTCTAAACATATGAACGTTAACCGACGCTCTTACGGTGAAGGAAAACATCGTGAGGAACCTGCGCTAGCCTGCGAAGAGATTCAAAGGTTGTGCGTGAAGTCGTCAACCCGCACTGGGCCCGCGTAGACGACTAAGGCCTAATCTCACCCTATACGGGCAGGCTCGTGCCCCTCGGTGAGCTGATGATGATGTACAGATAGTAGAAGGATGAAGAGTGACATAGGTTCTTTTTAGTCTCTTTATTACCTTACCTTTTACTACCTCGTTTGTCTAACCCAGAGATTAGAGAACTAAAATCTTGGACTTACTATAGTATTACAAATGGATATATACTCTTTTAAATGACTCTACTGGCTAGTTCATTCCATAACAACAATTAGTGGAATACCGCATTATCTGAAACAAGAAAGTTCTAATATGAACAACCCAACTTCCAAAGCAATGTTATTTTTTCGCCAAATCGGTACATTAGCGAAATCCCTAACAAATGAATTGAAGTTTTTCTTCGAAAGGAAAACGAAAATGCAGCATGAAATATGGTCATTACTGTCAAAGTAAAATAATGTTTTGTCCGACATTGTGGTATTATATTTGGTTGAGTTTTTGTCAAAATATAATTTACTGCTTTCGTTCACATAATGTATTGTAATTAATTCTTATCTTTAAAATAATTTTCTCATAATATTCTTATAGTACTCTGCCATATAAAATAATCATAGTAATTTATATATTAAAAATATTGGTTTATATAATCTAAGAAACTATGAATAGTTAATAAATATAATAAAAATAAAGCTTTATCAGTTATAATTTACCTTTTCTCTAACACAATCTGGTATACTAGGTATATAAAAAATTTAGAAGAAGAAACCATTATCTTTTTGAATTAATGGTGGGGATTTAATTCCTCGATGATTATTAGAAGGGCGATATTAAAGTCGGATGTTAAGGTTTATTTATGCACATTACATAATAACTTAAATGTTTGAAACTTACGACGTCATACTTCACGAAAAAAAGGTTTTGCATGTACTATAGTATTTATTTTAAATAAGTTAACGAAAATAAATAAATTCAGATGACAAAAAAACTTTAGCAATATATAAGTTGATTCTTTAAAGTGTTAGATTTCAAGGCATAGTGAATTGTTCAACAGTATTGACCAAACGCATTCAGATTACGGACCAAACCTCGTTATATTTTAATAACATAATTTAGAATAGAGTTATGGATTATTTAAATAATTATACTGTTTAATATTCGCATAAAGAAATGGAAATACCTATAAATGGCGGAACTAAATACATTTAGAACGGACGCCTCATTAAAAATGTTCGCGGCATTGGTCACGGGTCGACCTAGTTCTGCTTTGTATCTTTTTCATTTATAGACATTTATTTCTATAAACGAGGTAAAGAGTAACGATAGTATAAATAAAGTGTATAAAAAATACCTAGAACCACGTGCTATCTATTACCTAAAACAGAATAAAATAAAGTAAATGTATTTATTCAATTCAGGTCCATAAAGAACAGTTGAATATCAAATGAAGCTACCACTAGTTCGGTTCGACTGTCGTTATCTATTGAGAAGAATCCTGCAAGAAACTCAGTAGTAACTCTTTTGAATGTAGGGGGAACAAGTATTCCACTGTTTTAATTTAAGCCATTAATTTATCAGTTACGTATACGACATACATAAAAAATACTATTGGTCCTACTACTGAAACAATCAGATCAATTGAGCCTGCTATAAAAAATAAAATGTACTATAAATTTTTATTTTCAATGATGGAGCTCTAAAGCAATTTTCTACCTACTTTAACAGCCTTCAATAGACTATTGGACTTAGGGCCTAACTTCACGATAGTAAAGCAATTTACCATAATCTCCACGCTTGGCAGGCGGGTTAGAGACAGCAATACTTATAAAAGGTTGGGTCTGATGAGAGAGCACTAACGTCCTCTGTATGTTTTATCATAAAATCCGTAAAATTACCGGTATAAGAAACCTTACATCTGTTGTCTCGGGTGACGGGCGCTATGCGGAATTGATGGAGAATAATAACTGTTTATCAGTTGTTGTTCAATATATACCACTGTCTTGGTCAGACGTATCACTTACCATTAGGTGAGCGTTTTGACTTTCCTCTACACTTTGTATGTAAAAAGATACATAAGCAGCCTTTCAAGGCTCCCACGAGAACTAAACACTAATAATTTTACTTTATTGTTCACAGATATTTCACGGAAGAACTCGACAAGTTAATCTGTAAGTAATAGTGTATACTTAATTATATTTTCCAGAACACCATGAGTTGACCTTACATTGCATGTTTCTCAGTTCGACCCCGGAGTAAGAAGAATATTAATGTAACGGACATTTTATTTGGATTTATTTCAAATTTTGAATTCCTTGGTAAATAGTACTTACAATTAAAAAGTTAAGCTTTGATTACTAATACACTTTACGAGACGCTAGTAGAATACAGTACTGAGACACAAACCAAACACAATGTTTGTCCCTTCCTGTTTGCACAGGTTTTTGATCGACCACGCACCTTGGCATTCAAACAAAGATACTGTCAAAATTAATCATCATAAATCTACTTATATAGAATATACTTAAATATAATATCTACCGACAGACACAGGGCATCTGGCCCCAATTTAAGCGACGGGTATTACAGGTACTAAACAGTTTTATCTAAATAGTTTTTTTTAGAAATACATACATGTAATACATAGAAACACCCAGACCTATAGAAACGGACATGTTCATGCATATAACAGTTTGTACTGCCCGGGGATCGAACCCGACACTCTAAATGCAATAGCCGACTTCTCAACCAATTCACTAGTGTTTCATTTTAATGACGAGAAATTTCCACAGATTATGATAAATCCATTACTATCAAGAAGTAGGTCAGCCCAGCAGTATGTGAAAATTACATTTAAAGTAAAACCTTTTAAATAAAATTAACATATACAAGTACATTACGCATACTAATTTATTTGAAATGTAAATTAAAATTTAATGTATACTAAGCCTTAGGGATACAAACTCGTTACAGGAGCAAAAATGAAATTTAATTTTCCCTTTTTTCGCGACTTCAAATTTGAATGTATATATTTAAATATGCTTTTATATCAAATAATTTTGCTCTTTACTCCTTATTAATTTATCCATTCAGGTTTTCGCAGTGGATCTTTTCCAGCGTAGGCCCGTTTTGAGGGATAAATAGTTATTGTATGAGCAATTTCGTAATATTCAATATTATTTCGATAATAAGGTTATTCGAAATTAATTTATACACTTTTTTATCTGTTGTTATTGTAACTTCATATACACTAGAGTTAATAGTTCTTGTAAAGATGTATAGAACTTAACTTATCAGGGATGGATAATTAAGACAAAAATAAATCTTTTATTCCATGAACATGTCTGTTTGTAATGGTCTGGGTGTTTTCTTTATATAATACGTATGTATTTACGAAAAAATAAGTATGTTTATCCGTTGTTTACTACCCATAATACAGGCTTCACGCTTAACTTGGGCTAGATGGCGCTGTGTTAATATCAGTGGATATTATATATTTTTACCTATTTGCATTTTCCTTAACTGCATTAAAATACAATAACGAGATTGATGGGCAATTAATCAGTAATGCTGTCAGAGTTTTCCAAAGTGATTTATACTCGTATGAATCTACCACTGTACAAGAATTCAGGACCGACGACTTAACATGCCCTTCGAAGATACCTAAATACATCTTCGAGTCAACGAACACTTTAGTGTGTGTTGGAATTATTAGATGAACCCGGTTTTTGTCTTCATCATCATCATCATCAGCTCATTAAACGTCCCAACCGTGGGTCACGAGCCTACCCGTATAGGGTGTATAGGTCTTAGTCGTCACGCGGCCCCACTGGATTGGACGACTTCACGCACAACCTTTGAATCACTTCGCAGGTTTCCTCACGATATTTTCTTCACCGTAAGAGCTTGTTTCCGTCTTATCATGAGTTTTTTATTTATTATATATTATTTCATTTGTATAATGTTACCTAAAAACCGTTATCAGAAATAGTTGGTTTGCTGAATAAAAATGTAAAACAGAATAGCAGATAAAGCATTAAAACAAGTACAGAACAAATAAAATTCCAAGTGTAAAGTCGTTACCGCTAAGACTGTGTATCCTAGCGCAGCTATACCGCAGCTTGGGCACTAAATGTCTAGGCTATTAGACGTATGCCGTTCCACTTTCCAGCAAAGATTCCTCAGTAATAGCCTTTTTTAACTCAAAGAGTGCATTGTTTTGTTTTACGTTTCAAATAAGTATAAGTTGTAACAATGTGGTAACATTGTTATAATTTTTGCAAGTTGTTTTTTGTTATTTAGAATTTAATTTTATATTGAATATGACTATAAATTTACAACCAAAAAACATTACATTATATGCTTTCTTACTTTTGGACTAAATAATATATTATATATATCTGAGAGTTATTCGCCTCCTTCTCAAACATAAAACTCGTGCCCCAGCGGGTTCCATCTACTGCTTTGCATAAAAATTAAGTTGATATTGATGGATTTTTTGTAATTATGAATATATCAATAATTAAAATAAAATCATATCACATTACACATATATTGACATGGTCCCGAATTCGTATACAAAAAAGACTGCCTAAAATCCTGTAACACTAAAACTCTTCTTAATCTTTTTGCCAGTTACAAATGTGGGCTTGTTCGAACCAATCAGTTATTTAAACAAAGTTCAATTCGGCTTGCCCCGATTCAGGATTACTGCCGGATCAAAAACAATTTCATCCTGGATTTACTTTTGGAGTACTTCGATTCACTTAGCCGAGCTTGATAAGCTGCTGATGTTATATATCAGTTTATTTTCGTTATTTTTAAGCGTACTGATGAAAAAATACGTATCAATATCTTATAGAAAGAATTGTCTTATTTTTATAATAATATTATATACAAAAACAACTGTACAATGATACATAGCTCGTGCTGTAAATAGGTCCCATGCCACTTCAGCTTGCGCATCTAGCAAGCTGTGTAAGAATGATTTCTCATGTAAATTATAATTTCTATGTTTCCGAACAGAAAACCTAAACACAGCTATTTTCTTTGACCGTAGAATCAACTTGTGAACCAACGATACAGTTAGTTTCCATCTCTTAGTAAACATTAATGAGTAATAATAGTAGGCAGACTCCTCAAATATTCTCGAAATGTGCAATTGTGAAAATTTTGCTTTGTGATTTCTACAAAATTTTTCCGTGCATATGATAAGCGCATATGTTTCAAGGGAAAACATAGAAAATCAATGGTTTTTCGGGAGTCTTTTTTCCGGCAATTAACCCAACGTATAATATATTGCCTTCATAAAAACTACTGCTTAATACAGCTTTGTAGTATGAGCGTTCCAGTCTATTCCAAAGACAAAAGTGATTTTTCAAAGAAAATACTTTCGTTTAAGTGTCGATTTTAAAGCAGCACTGCATTTTTACGACTGCTATAAAATCCACCGATGCTCCTTGAATTGGATGTTATACCACCTGTTATGACTACGTGACTGGAATGTTAAGGACTCTACTCAGTTTAACGTCTTAACTGCTCAAAGGTGCCGATGGAATCCATTCAAAGAAATGAATTTAGCAGAATTTGACTCGCTGACCATGACGTTATTAAGCCTAACCGCTCGAGGTCTTATCGCGAAAAGACAAAATAACATCTATTGTTTTCGGGGATAGTTACTCGATAATGAGTCGCCTGGGTCTGGCACCAATATCTGTATCGGCCCGTGAAATAAGAGTGCTATGCACTTTTGTGTTTCGGGATGAGCGCACTGTAGCAAGTGAAATTACCGGGTATAAGAGACTAAACATCTGGTGACCGGCGCAGTACGGCATTGACATAGAATAATAACTGTCTACTATCAGTTGTTACTATCCCTCAATGGCGCTCTGTGATGGTCAGGCGTGTCACTTACCTTCAAGTGAGCGTCCTGACCGTCCTATACACTTTTAACAAAAAAAATAAATGTCATACCAAGTAAAAGTCTTTCAATCAATACAGCAAACTTATTACCCCAAACTAGCCTCAACGTATACTCACTATTAGTCATGAAGTTTACCCTTACCAAATCCTCGTCGCTAATGAGCCTCCAAGCTTTGCATTCCGTTCAGTTCATTAAAGCAAATAGTTAATTGGCTCAGTATGAGGTAGAAACGGCATCCATGAAGAAACTATCTTTCGTTATTAAAATTTTGTTAACCTTGTTTTTATTTTTGGATGAAAGTAAGTATTGGAAGCAACAAAATCTTAACCTTATGCAAGTGAAATATACAATATGCATCTTAATATAAAAAAATAAAGCATAAGCATAACATAAACCAACCTCAAATTGGAGTTTTAACAGATAACTAAAGAAAATAAAATGAGTTCCTTGGTTTTTACTTGAGGAATGTGGTTACATAATCTTCGAGTGCTACTTTGTTAGCATATTAGCTACACACTCAATAAAGTTTTGAATACAGTTTCAAAGATGAACATTGGAATTTGATATTGCGAACACATCTTAATGCACGTGAAAAAATATCAAGCCAAGTTGCTAACACGGGCTCACGACGAAAGCAAGTTTTAAAATCCGTCGTTCGAATAAAAAACGAAGAACATTAAAAGACTTCCGGATCACCAGCGTAAATTTTCAACTCTTGATTCGTAATCTAAGTTTTATGGGGACTTTCGAATTGATGACTGAGGAAAACGACTGTTTGAACCTTCTTAAGTTTGAGTGTTTTTGATTGCACTCCTACACCGAACAAATTACCTCCCAATTTGCAAATTGTTAAAACGTTACATTTTTAAGTTAATCCAAAAAAATATTGATTTGTTTCGGCAAACTTTTGTGTTTGCTGTAACAAGATTTTCTTTGGTTGTATCGTTTAACAAATTAATATTATGGCTGCTTGTTGATTTGATTGATCCTTTAGATACCTTGTATCTAGTGTCTAAGAGGGGTCACACGTCATGAGTTCTACTTTCACAAGCCATCCTAGAATTTAGTGTTTTAATACTGCAATGAGACCTTTAAAATAGACTTACAATTTTGAAAAATAAGGATCCAAAAATAAAGTGAATGGTGGTTATTACAATCCAGTTTATATTTGAATCCTTTCCATAATGATAGCGTGATTACTCCAAAACTAACAAACACTCAAATAAATAATAACTGAATATGAATTTGCTAAATGCACAAAAAATCTCATGATGAACGATGAAGAACAAAATAAGACCAAATAGCTCATACAGAAGCCTTTCTATAAGGTAATCTGCGAAACAAATCTATCCAAGCAATTCCACACGTCCGGGTACAATAAAAACGTAGTGGAAGGAAACGGTCGTTATTTTACACTGCATTGTTACACTGACATGGGTTCAACTGACCAACAACTCGGAAACAATAGGGACCATATCTCACTTGCGATAAACTCCGCAGTACAACTGAGTTTTCATTTAGCTGGCAGTTGAATGAGGCTATTTGGTGTTGTTTGTTTCATCAATAAACTCATGGCGAAATAGATTTTTTTATTATTCAATTAAAATTCAAAAGAAATTCATTCGATGGAGTTTTTCTCATATTCTGAGAGAACTTGGAGTTTTTATTATGTGTACATTTCGTACTTATTTACTTTTGTTAATTTTTCGTCCAATCACCAAAATAATCAGTAGTACCTCACAAAACACGCAACTCGTCTGGTGCCATGTGATCAAAGTAATTTCCTTCCTAGGAGAAGCAATTTTGATTTTGCGTGCACGTGAAATACCCACATGATACCGACGGCACACTCCGAATGAGACATGACCCATATGTGAATACAAATTGCACCATCACTGATTCACTCATGATAATGGGGTTTCCCAATTACCTCAACGTTGGGGTTTTGTTCCTGGATTGATGTGGCGAAATTGTCGAGCTAGTGATGATACAGTTTATCATTTACTACTGTAATGTAGTGTACGGACCAAGACTCTGCATCTCATTCAAAGTCTATCCAACGAGTGCAAAATGCTTGCATGCGGTTTTGTTATGATATACCGAGGAGAGAACACATTACCCCACATTTGAATGCTAGAAACATTTTAAACATGGCTAATAGAAGACACCAACACTTAGCAACCACTCTCCATAAAATTGTGGAAAGTCGGAAACCTTGCTATCTCTATGAAAAATTGGAATGGGTCAACAGTAATCGCTCAAGACCCCTTAGAAGACACAGAGAGACTACCCTTGCTATTCCAAAACATAGAAAAAAAAATTATACGGAGGTCTCAATTTGCTGCGACCAAAGGGTGAAATGATCTGCCATCCATTGCGGGAGGTTAAGCATCCGAGAAAATTCAAATGTTTAATACGTCATTATTTAATAGACAAGCAGAAGCAAACGCAACCACAGTAACAAACGTAAAGCTAAACATGGAACTTCCCCCTGTTATTAAGTAGTACGTGAGGAGTCAAGCTTCAAACGTCTTGATTTTTTCTACACTCCTTTTCCATCATTACCTAAACTATTTCCATTATATTAATCCAAATTTGTTCAATCGTCCTTCCTTCCTTTTTCCAACGGCCGACCAACTGTAAGGTCCACCTGAAAACCAGTGCTGGGCTACCGAGCCTAGTTTATGCTGAGATTGGTTCCTTTTGCTTAAGTTTTTAGTTCTTTATGTTATACTTTAAATATTTGTGTTGTTTTTACTTAGCAATAAATCTTATTTTATTTTTATTTTATTTGTAACAAGATTCGGTATTTCTTAGTGCTGATCTTATATTAGTTTTCTCCGAACCAAAAAGCATCGGATTCAAATGCAAAAAGAGCTTTTTAAAGAAAGTTGAGTTCCAAATTTATGTCCTGATGCTAAGAACATGGCAACGTTTAGAAACTAAACTGTTATATAACAGACAGACTGTGCGATATTGTGTTAGGTACAACAGTTAAATGTAGCAACATGAATAGATTTAAAATAGTAGCGCGAGTAAACCGCCCGATATTTTCGTGGCCAATCTATCCATCGCAGTAGCCTATATGGATTTCAAAAGAAGTGAGCTTTGATTAAGCTTTCAATACTTTTATAGAATACTTTTGGAGCATCTTTCATGACCTCTTTTGACAGTGTAATTGTATATTCTAGAATTATTTCAAGTGCAAGTAATTCTTAATTATGGTTTGGAATGTTTTGTATTTGAACTAAGCGATATCATGTTAGTAAATGGAGCGTTGAAACGACGGAAGAAATGGGACTTAGATAATTGTGTTACTTTTGAGCTGCACTGTGATACCTATTATGAGTCATATATGTTTATGATTTTATGGTTTATCGAATTCATTAAAGCCACTTTTCAATAAATTTTGCTCTCTGTTTGGTTGTAATACCATAAAATTAATACAACGTGTGTTATTAAGTATTGCCTCAAACTTGCGATTTACACACCTTGAAATAAAACTTTCCGGAGTTCAGTCACATGATAAATATATTTTTATAACCTTTAGACTGTAATTTTCAAAGTTGAAGTTAAAGCTATTTAATCCGTTAAATTGGTTTTATTCAATGAATGCTATAAACTGTTAAACAAAATGCAAAAAAACACATAATAAATCATATCATTATATCGGCTACATAGTTACTTTTGGACAATTTTGTGTGATGGCGTATGACCTTCCTAATAAGTCTCTTGCAATAAATAATTTGAGACGCAAGACCTAGTTTTTTTTTTAAATCGTATGGAAATTCAGTGAATATTATATCATGATTTATTTTTTAATATAAAGTAAAAAAAACTACTAAAGTATGAATGCAGCATAATACTATTTTCCTGACAAAACACGGCAGGAAAGCAAAGAAAAACATTATGCAAATCGAACGATATCAATACGATTTATGTTAGTGACAAAATTGAAATTTTAAATGAGAATCTCTTTCAATGATAGTACCCATCAAATATACGAGTAAAAGTAAGCTCCTTTTATAACAGTGCCAGTATCGAGGCAGAAATTAATAATCCGTATTTCTGTTTATTGTTTTTGATCATTCATTTTTAACAATGGGTATTGAAAACTTTTATGCATCACGAATTGCTCAGGCTTAATTGAAAATGTTATTGCATCTGATAATTTGTTCGCAAAAGCGGCTCGAATTATCATGTTTAGTATTAAAGCTTAAATCAGACAAACACGTATATCAGGAAGACTATTACCAATTCAAATGAGACCTCATTTTAATTATAGCACCCCAAAGGGTTAAGCGAGACCGTAGTGTTTTGGATATCAGCGACAATATCGGATACACAGTCGATACTCGGTAACTCTGTGCTACTGTTCATTGTTTTGTAATGTGACTTTTTCAGTTTATTTGGGGCATCTGTCTTTTTGGCTTTGTTTACTGTTCTCGTATAAAATCAGCTTCGTTACTGTTGTTAATTGTACAATGTTAGAATATTTGAATTAACAATGATCTGTTTTATATTGCTGCTGCCTAACCAGAGTATTTTTATATTATTGTACACAATTAGTAATATTTTTAACGATAATCATAATAATATTTTTTTATTTATAAGATAAATACTAATTTTATCTTACTCTACACTACTACAATCTTATGTCTGTAGAGCTAAAGTATTGCATTTTTCGTCCCGTTTTCATATAGACTTTATAATAGTAATAACTTTATTATAACTGAAACAGGTTTTTTAAAGATGTAATATTCAGAATAATTATATTTATTGCTTATGGCTTGCGACTAGGGTTTTCCGTTAATTTCATCATAAAAAATTTGCATGACATTTGTGTCATACAATTTTACCGTCCGCATACAACAAGAACGTTGAAAAGTTGCAGTGAAAGTGCGGTTAGGCCAGTAACAAGGCACAAAGCAACCCTACTTACAATTACAGTCGTACGTTCTATTTGGGTCACCTTCCCGTCACAAAAACATCACAGAAATGTCGCTTTACGTTTCACATACGGTTTATCTGTTGCGCAACGTTGTGTGTTGCTTGCAAAAAAGTGGCAACCTGGTCATATAGTTTGATAAGCAATTTGTAACTAACACATATGGAGATAAATCTGAAATTATTATTGTAATTTGACGAGTAATTTACTCGAAAACTATTAATAAACTTTATGGGAAGACTTTTTTGTAATAAATTACATTCAGAAAAGCAAAACTCTTTTGAAATTATTCGATACGAACAGAAAACTATTGGCATATGCAAGGTCACTAACCAATCTGCAATGTCCGACTTCATTATATCCAGTATGTAGGAGTTCCACAGTTAATTTTCTCCTGCCAATCAAACCAAAGAAAACGACCCGCTGAATCACCTAGAACTTATTATTAACCGCGCCTCGTCCATTCTACTATTATATACACTTCTCTACTGATACAGCCGTTAATAATAAATAATATGAAAACCTATTTAGTAGACAACTAAAAAATAGCCCTTGGAATAATCAAAGTCTCGACGAGTCTTGTAGCCTATGTTTCAGTCAAAATTTTTTTTTTTTATTAACTAAAAATACTTTATAAAATCTTTAGTGTGCTTTATAAACTGAATAGGACCATCAGTTCCTCACGTAACGGTATGTGAATATGTGGCCTGACAGATTTTCAGATATTTCCAGTTTTAAAAATATCAACGATATTTGACTAGCAACATGACTTCGTATTGTTGAAGGACATGCCATCGGCGTCAAGATATATGTTATAATATTAGAAAGAAAAACAATTGACAACAGACTGACATAAAACAACAAAAGTAGAATTTCAATAAAAATAAATACAAAGAATTTAAATACCGAGATTCCCCAATAGAAAAGGATTCAGATTTTTCGGATACGACCAAAAAGCCGCTGAATAGATCCGTGCATTATACGGGTTCGACTGAAGCAACGTGTGATGTGAATACAAGATTGGAACCGATGAGAATAAAATTGAAACTAGCGAAATAGAGGCTTTAAACAAACTAGAGGATATGTTGAATACATTTTTTTAGCGTTAAATAATTCAATATTTGCGCATTATCAAGATTTAAAAAGAAGATATTTCACTAAGTCCTCGATCTTTCTTTTTTTAATGTTGCTCAGAATTTTGGTGCACCGAATTTCAGCTCTATTGATATCTATCGAATCTGAATGATCTCGGAAGCTAATGGAAACTTTTCCACTCAACAAAGAAAGGCAAAACCTGGTCTTCGCACTCCTATCAAAACAAGGTTAGCGGCGTGTAACCCAAGAGTGCCAAATCAAAATATTATCACTTTGAAAATTACATATATCTTCGCTTCTGGCAAGAATAAATATCGGTAAAGTACCTTAGTATTTGAAAGCAATTAATGCTATCGAGGTTAAAGATAACATGAAATCTAATTTGAACCCTTGAGCTTCTTCATGTGCACATAAGCGCGAGCGAGCAAACAAAGGGCTCGCTTGTATTCGGTACCAGTAAATTTTGTAGTGTTTGTTTTTCTTTGTTATTGATAACGACTATCAAGAAATGAAAGTAAAAAGTTTCGATTTCTTTCAAAGAAGTTAGACAATTTAACATATAGGCAATAAAACGTTTATGTATAACATATTACTTAACTTGATTTTCACTATCTTTGAAACGGCTATACCGTTCACTGGAAAATGCCTCCTCTGATGATTTTATTATTATGGGATATAAAGATACAGGTGGATCTTTATAAAACGTTTCTGGATTTTTTGCATCTGTCTCGTACTAAACAATATAGAACCCACTTTTTTATTTTTCAACCGGTGACGGTAAATTATCAGCGAAGTTTATATTGAAAATATTCAACAGTTCCAATAAAGGTGTACTCAGTAAAAGTTCTCTTTCGGATCGAAATTCGTAAGTTTTCATGTAAAAGTGGTTTTAGTGTTTGTGTTCATTCATAATTTTTCGCAACTTCGATTAGTGGCAATTTTTAATATTTAGTATGCGATTTAAAAAATCGACTTAAAAGTGCATAAACTTAATCGTATATCAATAAATTTTAATCATCAATAATCTTTATTAAATCAACTGATTGCCCAAATTCTGAAATCGTCGTAGTCAAAGATCTACCACCAATTTTATTATCTCACGTTATATACACTTGCCGTGTGGTGACGGCAGACTAGAATACGATTGTCACCACCCCTACTCTTCCTAGGGTGTCGTAGAAGGCGACAGAGGGAGTATTTCCCACCAAGTGATGGGCAGCAGCATCACTTAGGTACTGGCGTATCTCTGCGCTCACCAACCCGCCTGCCAAGCGTGGTGAGTATGGCATTTACCCCCAATGGAAAACGCAGGTAAGAATTGGCCCCTAGTCCCCGGCGGCCCCGCTATTCCGGGCTACGGTAGCGGCCACGGTTACGGCGGGGCAAGGGGTGCTAAGAATCTCCGGCAGAGATCCGGCTACCTAAAGAAACAACAACGGCATTTAAAACTGCAACATATAACACGCGCACACTGAGGACTGACGAAAAGCTATTAGAGCTAGAAACGGAGTTAGGCAGGTTGCATTGGACATAATAGGTTTGTGTGAAGTCCGAAGAGAGGGGGAGGATACCACAACACTGCAATCCGGCAACCTGTTTTACTACCGTGAGGGCGACCAGCTGTCCCAGGGTGGTGTCGGGTTTCTCGTCCATAAGTCTCTCATCAACAACATCGTGAAGATCGAAAGTGTGTCAGCTAGGGTAGCGTACCTTGTATAAGAATCACCAAGCGCTATGCGCTGAAGGTGGTACAGGTTACGCACCGATTTCATCGCACTCCGACGATGAAGTGGAGGCTATGTATGATGATATCAGCAGAGCAATGCATACCTCCAAGACACACTTTACGGTCGTTATGGGAGACTTCAACGCAAGGCTGGGCATTCGAAGTGGTTGTGAGTTGAAAGTGAGGCAATATGGATTTGGATACCGGAACCCCAGGGGACAGCGGCTGGCCGATTTCATGGAAAAAGAGGGACTCTTTATGATGAACTCTTTTTTCAAGAAGCCGCCGCAGAGGAAGTGGACTTGGTTGAGTCCCGATGGTTCCACACGAAATGAGATTGACTTCATCATGACCACCAGAAGACATATATTCAACGACGTCTCTGTGATCGCCAGGGTGAAAACCGGTAGCGATCACCGTATGGTAAGAGGCACGTTAAATATTAATGTTCAACTGGAGAGGTCTCGCCTGATGAAGTCTACGCTCCGACCTAACGTGCTTCAAATCAATAACCCCGAGAGCTTTCAACTCGAACTGCAGAATCGCTTTGAATGCCTAGAGAGCTGCGTAACAGTAGACGATATAAATAGCGGGCTAGTGGAAACTCTGCAAACAGTTGGGTCTAAGTTTTGCAAGGGACAACGCAAATTAAGACCCAATAAACTATCTCAACAGACTCTCGATCTCATGGCGACAAGACGACAGATGAAACTGCAGTCTTCAGACGACGCGTCACAATACCGGCAGCTTAATAGACGTATATCCAGCTCCTTGCGACGCGATATTCGTCGCTTTAATACAAAGTGTATTAAAGAGCGATCGAACGAACAGGGTTCCAAGGTGTTTGCAAGGAACATGTCTGTTGGGCAAAGCCAGCTGCCTAGTCTGAAGACCAACAGTGGAAATGCATTGCATGATTTGTACTGTATTCATCATCATCATCAGCTCATTAGACGTCCCCACCGAGGGCACGAGCCTACCCGTATAGGGTGATTGGCCTTAGTCGTCCACGCGGGCCCAGTGCGGATTGGACGACTTCACACACAACCTTCGAATCTCTTCGCAGGCGTGCATGAAGGTTTCCTCACGATGTTTTCCTTCACCGTAAGAGCGTCGGATAACGTACATATATTTCGAAAATTCGAAAATACATTGGTACGTGTCGGGATTTGAACCTCAGCCCTCCCGGTAGGAAGGCGACAGTCCACACCACTGAGCCACCGACGCTCACAATACGATTTAATACTAACATAAACAATACATGACGATGAAATTTTAGTAACATTGGGTATGTGCGAGTATACCCCCAATAAAATTTCACCTAAAACCGTCCACACCTCACAGAACTTGACAAAATTCCGAATACAAATTCAATTATAGCCCTTACGATTCATGCCTTTGAAAGACGCACACTGAATCCGCACCCAACGCGGTGTGAATGTTGAATCATACCTGTACAGAAATATGATAATAAATGCCAGGGATTTCGTATTCAAACCACAGATGTTGCGAAAATAGAAGCAACGAAGGAAGTTTCTCCAGTTTTGGGAATGACTCGAGGAAACGCATTTCTTAATATTCCAACTGGATGGCAAGTCTGAGCATTACTCATCTGTTTCCTTCCTAAGCGTCTTTTCCTCTTTGGAGAATAACTTTTTCGCCGACCGTTTTATTCCAGTCACCTTTGCATTATGGGAAAACTGTTCCACAGTATATCGTTAATAATAACGGTTGTGGGATACGGTTCAGTGAAAAGGGGTCACGATTCTCACATATAACTGAAAGAATAAAGGTAACTAGTTATACACCAATATGAATAAATAAATATCCACTGACATTCACACAACACCGTCTAGCCTCAAACTAAGTATTAGCCTGTAATATGGATACTGAATATATTTTTTTGTAAATAGATACATATTATACTTAGAAAACACCCGACCAATACAGACAGACATGTCATGCAGATAAAATATGTTTACTGTCCGGGGATCGAACCCGGAATCCTTAGTGTAGAAGCCGATGTCTTAACCATTACACCAGAAGAGTCGTCGAATGTATCTCTTCCATAAACTGATACAAGCACACTTCCTTTTTTAACAACGCAAAAGGTAAAGCAAATTCAAAGAACGTCATTCGGCCCAACGAAATGGGATAGGTGATTTATTATGTAAATATTTGATTCTCTTGGGAGACCTCATTTTGCACGTACGAATATGAAATTCATGTTTTTGTCGGTTGATCTTTGTACAGGAATAACGAATTCGTTTGTTTGAGACTAGAGTTTCTTCGAAATCAAACTTTGCCGATATGAGAGCACGACAACCTTTACTTACTTCATGAAGATAAAACTGCCTAACAAGTCTACTGGTGCTACACGAAAGCCGATGATCCTATGTCTATATATAGTATCTAGTAAAACCCCAGTCTACAATTAATATGACCTACTTCCAAGGAAAATACGGTTCATCATCAATAACTAGGTTACGGTTCATCATCAATACTAGGCTAGGGTAGGTCTTTCATCAGTTTTAATTAAGTTATTTAAGATTTTGTATTTATAGGTATTCTAATTTTTTGTTTTCACCACATTAAATTATGTAAATATTACGTAATTAATAAATTGTTTCTATGAAAGATTATCAAAAAATATTATGTTGAAACGAGTCTTTTTATAGTTGATAGCAAACGTTCAGTATATAAAAATATGCAAAACTGGATTGAATTCTGATAAAATATCAGCCGTTTAAAATTAAAATCACTATGAAATTTTACTTCCACATAATGTTTTTATTGATGGCGTTTAGAATTAAAATGTGTCAAAACGTTTGCCAATTCATGTCTCAAGTGTTGAATCCAATTATTCGGTTCATTGAATTTCTGGCATTCGAGATTTACTCTCCAATAATTCTGTCCTTGTTGTGGTGTCACAACGATTAATTCATGGATTAGAAATTTTATTTGACGAATTTTTTGTAATAATTGAGACGTTTCAATGCATGAACATGACTGTTTGTATTGGTCTGGATGTTCCTATGTATAATATGTAAGTATTTACAAAAATATAAATATCAGTTCATCCGTTGTACACTAAACCAACAACGTATTTAGGGTATTTGATTGGATAAGGATTAATGCTGTATTGGTTAAAATCGCTTCGAAAATTAGCCATTATTTTTCGTCAAAAGTAAATGGCAAAAACATAAACATTTACCATCGCGGAGTTTTCTGTAGACCTTTTGAATGTGTACAATACTCAGTATATTATTTTGATAAACCTTGTAGGGTTCAGCCTGCGTTTGCAATGTAAACAAAAAAAATGAAATTATTTACGGCATCACATTATAAACCTCAAAAAGAACAGTATTTCTCCGCTATATAATGGATGTTATTATGCATATAAACTCCGTCTATTCACTCACTCTGTCTATTCAAAAAACAATTCGTAACAAAATCCGTTGCGAACTTTAAGGTTTAAGCGCACATAGGGAAATGGGGACAGCAAAACCGACTTTTTTTATACTATGTAGTGAGTAATACATCGGAATTTGTAATATATAAATATCCACTGACATTCACACAGCGCCATCTAGCCCCAAGTTAAGCATGAAGCCTGTATTATGGGTACTTAACAACGAATAAACATACTTATATAATTTTTTTTTGTAAATACATACATATTATAAATAGAAAACACCCACACCATTACAAACAGACATGTTCATGCACACAAATGTTTGTACTGCCCGGGGATCGAACCCGGAACCCTTGGTGTTGCAGTCGACCTCTCAACCACAAGACTAAATGGGTCGTCGAATATATAACAAATATTTTAAAAATAAACTCATGGTTACTTCGCGCTAAAGCTTAAGTTAATAAATTGGTAAATAATAAATTTGGTTTATAATTAAGAAAGTTGTGCAGTCTTCTTAATTATTAACTTATTAGTTGATTAATATACTATTTATAATAAATGATAACCCAATTTATACACAGATATTTCCTTCCTTTATGGTGAAGACATTAATTTACGAGTACAAACCCTTGTGTTAATAACAGAATTAGCTTTGTTCGAAATATCCCTCGCACATTGTAAATTGGGTTGAGGGCAACAGGCCTTTAGGACGTCGCAATTTGATCCTGATTGAACCAAAGATAGGCGTAATAGGCCTGTGGGAAAATGTAAATATAGCGTGTTTACGTTATTCACCTAAATTATTCGTCGAATTTTGAGAAAACACATTAAACTCCGTAATGTTAGAAAATTATGGGTTGCTGCATAGGCTGTTTATATAAAAGTCGTACCCTCTCCTATATGCGTTTTTTACATTCATGTCACGAATTCTGTAATAATTATTATTATACTATTTAAAGCAAAATGAACTTAATTATATTTATCGCTCAATTTATGTTATGAAGTGTGTAGCACATTATACAGTCTTTTTCATTTATATGATTAGCTTACTTTTTTTGCAAAATAACAAAAAAATTCATTCATTGATTTCTCCATACATAATTTTAAAAACATCAGAAGAAACATTACCTTACATAGATTTTTAAGTAATTTGTATACTAACAATCATCATCATTATCATCATCAGCTCATTAAACGTCTCCACCGAGGGGCACGAGCCCACCCGTATAAGGTGATTAGGCCTTAGCTTTGAAAATCTTCGCAGATGTTTTCCTTCACCGTATGAGGATCGGATAAAGTGCATGTATTTTTCGAAAATTCGAAAACGCATTGGTACATGGCTGGATTTGAATCTCAACCCTCCCGGTAGGAGGGCAACAGCCCACACTATTGGGCCACCGACGCTACTACTACTAATACTAACAATATTGTTTTGTTTTATTTCAATTTCATTATATTTAGTTAAAATCTATCAAGACTTAATTGCATACCGAACACCTAATCAGCAGATATCTGAAACTGTCAGAAATTGTCATCCAGTTTAAGCTGTGAAACGTATTACAAGCTTCGCAGATTGCGTTTAGCGTAATTCAAAACCTTACACGGATTTCGAATGGCTAAGGGATACAAAATGGTGTTATATCCGAAATGGCTGATCTTGTCCTCTTTTATTGCGAGTCTTTGTCGTCAAATTGCTTTGTGTTTAAAGGTCCGTGAAATATTTGGGTCCACATCTGAGGTCGGCTCGGGAAGTCTTATTTTTTGAAAACTGTTCTTTATAGAGGTTTCCCTTTTGTTTTAAAACTTATCTGTTATTTCAGTTACCTACTCCTAACGCCTCAATAAATGAAATCAATGAAAGGGATTGAATAATGATTGGTAAGGAAGTTTTTTAAAAATCGGTACGAGTAGCAAATGTTATTGCCGTCTATTATATAAGATATATAGGCAACCTTAAGTTTTGAAAAATGTTCATATTATATATTTTAATAATTGCTCTACATACAATAACTTACTTTTGTACATAATAACAAAATAACAATTTTAAATTTAACTAAAATATATTTAACCCTTAACACTTAAAAATAAATAATTTAAACTAAAAAATATAATTAAAAGAAGTCCCTTTCGGCAAAGTTCCGAAAATACTGGCAGTGTTTGGATTGGATTGCCAGAATGTTATTTCAAAATTTAAAAAAATGTTACTATTGGTTTTATGGATTCTTTTTTATGATAAGCATGTTTTCATTATAGTTCACTGTAGATGTTTATAAGAGAAACCTATTTTTTAATTGCAAAAAAATTAACAGGATACATCATGCACATAGACTACTGGTACGTTATTATAATAAGCAATTGAAAACAAGTATAAGACCTTTTTATAAAACGCCATTTATATAAATTTTGGGCCAGAATATAGGTTCAAATAAATTATTATCCCTCCGTAACAAAGCGTGCAAGAGATTACCCCATAGGTTGAATGTGTATAACTTCACTTATTGTAATATTGCAATGGTGTAGAAAATTGTGAAGCTCTTACATTTTTCCAGTTCGTATATTCAGAATAATCTTCAATGCAAACTCGGGTGTCTTCCTCATTAATTCTCACTCCCTTTTCGTTTACGCTTTTTACTGTGTAGGTATTCGCTGTGTTACCTCCATAGCTGGATTTCGTTTGATCGATTTTCTGAGAATCCTCGTTGTAACTATGAGTCAAATGAAATATCTCCGGCAATATTGAAATTCATAAGATTTCTATGACAGCGGACAAGTAAAAAATGAAGCTAAATTCATTGGAAGATGCTTAACATTATTGATTCTGTAAAGCGACTTCGAATATAATTAATTCAGCAAATTAAGACAGTTTTGACCCACTTCAAGACAAAATAATATTATGACTGCTTTTATAAGATATTAACAAGTTTCCATTTAGGGTTAGGCAACAAATTTAAATTTTCTTTGACTAGCTTCTTGTTTTGCATAAAATGTTTTACGAACTTAAATTAATTAATAGTTCCTATAAAATTTTTAATAATGAATGTTGAAAGCTACGCTTACGTACATTTTTAATTATACACCAACAGTGGGCATAAAGTAACATATTATTAAAAACATTTTCACTAGTGTTGAAAAAATTGAAGATCTTATCCTATTCAACCTATCGCAGTCCACTGCTGGTCATAGGTCTCCCCCATTTCGCGCCAGATATCCCGGTCCTCCGCTTTCCTAATCCAGCCTCCACCAGCGACCTTCCGCAAGTCGTCGGTCCATCGGGCCGGAGGGCGTCCTACGCTACGCTTGCCAAGACGCGGTCTCCACTCCAGAACTCGTCTGCTCCAATTGAAGATCAATCACTATTAAATTTTCCTAGAATTGTGATGGTTTTACAATATGTTGTATTTTCTAAAAACGATGATTGAAATCTAGATCTAATTTGACCTATGCTGATATTAGTCTTGGTACTCCTTATATCGATTATTGAGTCGAATTTGCTTTAACTCCGTCAATGTATTTTGAATCTAGGGATATAATTATGACTATGACTAACTGACTGGATTCAAAAAATCACTAAGCCCAATGTAAGGCGGGTCGAGACCAACATAACTCTAAATAATGA
>PQWD01007199.1:59493-146720 GCA_019425675.1 Leucinodes orbonalis | reverse complement strand
ACAATAAAAGGACGTCAAACTATGTTAAAGATAAACCAATATAATTTATAGGTGCTATTATAGGAATTTCTTTAATCTAGGCGGCTTTCACCTAACTACATCATGTCTTACGTATTGAAGCATTTCATACTAACAAACGCCCTTTGCACATTGCCACAAGACCTACGACCTCCGAGCCTACGACAGCCAAGGCATTGGAGAGTCATGTCCTGACATTAGGGTTGAGGCAAAATGTATATTATGTAGATGTAGAAGATTAAAAAGACTTTTTAAGTTAGTAATAGTCAGCCTGTGAATTATCCGTTGTGCCGGACACATAAATCGAAACCCGATTAACGTTGAATCAGACTGGTTCTGGAGCGGAGACATGATTACAATATCTTCAATTGTCAGATTTAATTAAATATATGAAGTAATGGTTGACCTATATCCAGCAGTGGACTTAGTAAAATCAAAGCGACATTTGAGAAAAGCTATCAATAGCTCAATAAAATTCCGAGAAGTATTAAATAGAAGGGATGTAAGTTAAAATAAGCATTTGAATGGAGGAGTGAATAATATAGCTCCATGATTCAAATGCTTATTTTAACCCATTGAACACCGGAAATCCAGACACAAAAAAAATCTATTGTGTCTAGCGCCTTAAGGCGTCATTGGCGATCAAAGGGTTCAAGTACATAACTGTGGTTCGTTGAATTAACGTGGCATAGACTACAGTTACTGATAAAGGTTTATAGTTAATATATGCGACTAATACTGGCACTTATCTTTATCGACAAAACTTCAGAGACAAAAAAAAAATGAAGTTTCTCAGAAATGCGAGATAATAATATTCCATCCCGATAAAATCAATCGACGTTGCTGCTCTCAAACTGTTCTTGTGAACATTTCATAATACTTTTCCAACTCGATACCTTCTTCTCCGATCTTACGTAGCATATATAATATAACTTTTGTAATCCCCTGTTAACTAGCCTCATTCATTAGCTTGAAAAAATTAAATCCGAAGGAAGTCGAACCGAACTTTGGAATTCTTAGGTCTTAACTTTTCCGTCGTCATACTGAATAATAATAGTAAAATACAGCATTGGCACGTTACCTAGACATTTCCTAGATTAAATGATGCTTAAAAGCGTAGATACATAACACTAATAGAACTAAGCATAGGTTATAATTATGATACAAAAGAAACATAAAATGTAATTTTGCCAATCAATTGGCTAGTCTTTTTTAGATTAGAAATTATATTATCCAATAACATTACAAAATAGGAACTCTTTAAAGGTATTTATTAAATAATGTTAAAAAACTCGTAATAAATTGAACTTTCGCATAATTCTTCTGTCACTGAATACGAGATAGATGGTATGTAAATATGTTAACGTTATAATTTAGCTACAACCGTTTTAGTAAAATGATTTGATGATAAACGCAATACACAAGGCATATTAAGCAGCACGTCATGAAATATTTAGTTTAATATATCTACAATCACTAAAGTAGGAACTACAAAGGCCATTTCCCTGTACGGAATGTATGCTCAAAATTTGTGCAAATTTATTCCACCTACTCGCACTTACCTGTTTGGTGTTACGCTGTCGCCCCTATTTCAACTCCAACTTTTAATTAAGGCTCTTGGGTGCGAATTTGTCTCTACTGTATATCATTATTAGCTGTATAAGTTAACAATGCTTAATTAGCATTTATAGTATAGTAATAAAGATCCTAATTTTGAATACTGCTGTCGTTAAAACATTACTTTTTGCAAAAGTATTATAGGTAAATACCATCACTGTGAAAATAATTATAGCGATTAAAATGACCATGGTTTTTTTTCTCTTTATTTGGGTTAACAACAGTGGTACCAAAACATGTTAACTTAATAATTTATTCTAAAGGTACATATAACTGTGTCACCTATGACGCTAACCAAGACACCCATTTTCTGAGAACATAATTCTAAAATAGTTTTCCATTTTTTTATCTAAAAAAAAGCGTCAAGTAAAAATTACTTCCCTATATATTGTTAATAGAAATCCGCTAGTCATCTGGTATATTATTAATTTAATTTTAGCTCTAATAACTTAAAAACTAAATATTTAATTTTAGATTATATTATAAAATGATTCTGTTAGAATACTTGTTCAGCAAGCAAGTGTCGACTGTTGCCAGAATATTTAAGTAATATTATAGCGGGAAAATATACTGATGTCGTGAAAAAGGTACATTTCCCAATGTGGAAGTTGTGTAATTTAATGAGTATCCCTCTCATCCACTCGCATATTTGGAAGCAAGCCACTGTTCGTCATTTTATAAGCGGAAATGCTTCAGTGTAGACATTTATTAAAATTACTGACGTGTAAAGCCCATAAAGTCAACTGTCAAACTAAACAGATTGATTGAAACGCTCAGTTTTTATTATAATATCATTTTGTGTACCGATGTTTCATATATTGTTTATGTATACATGTTTCATATATTGTACTTATGTATCCGAGTATTGTATTAATGTATGAAATATTGAATGTTTTGCTGTAATGTTTAGATTTTTAGTGTATTTGTATAATAATATCGTCTACCTACCTAAATCCATTATAACCCTATCTAAATTGCTTGTGACGTCATTCAGGAGGTCTCGCCAGAATAACAGTGCTGCTGCAGCGCTTGGCGGTGCGACAGCTTATGCTGAGGCGGGACCTTTGACCGTATTTACTTGCTTTTCTTTTTTTTTGTCTATTTTATAATTTTACTTTTCTGTGTGCTATATAGTTTGTGAGTGTTGTTCATTGTTTATGTGTGACTGTACCGTGTATAATATGTATTTCTTTTACGGTCAATAATTTTTCTTTCTTTCTCTTCTTTTCTCTTTTTCTAATTTTTTTGTTAGTTCCATTCATTCATGAGCGGCATACCCCGTCTAGTTTTGTCCTCAAACATCAACGGGTAACATAGGTCTCACCGCAACAAGCAAAAAGCGGTATGTCAGTTTTAAATCAGTTTACAACTCGCTACTAACCCGTTGAAGTTTGTGAAACGGTTCATCAGCAAAAACGTCAGGCAGTAAAAAAGTTACTTTTGAAGGCCAAGCCACTACTCAAGCGAGCGAAAATAGAGTTTTTCTCGGTGCTCTTTCATTGGAGGATGTATCCCTCGCATACATAATAATTGACATTTAAGAGTTGATTAAAAGCTTGGACTATTTATTAAAATACAATACTATTTTATGATTAAAATCAAATTAATATTTCTTAGGTAAAATGCAACATGTTTATCACATAATCCCATGATGATGATTTAACGGTTTTGATATATTTTTACTGTCCCGCCTTAAATTTAAAGAAATTGTATTGAACTCGCTCCAGGCATAAATAATTATACAACGTTTTAATAAAATAAAATTATTGAGTACCTAGTCTTCATATGTTTTCGTTAAGTTGCACTAGTTAGTATTTGCATTAATACTTTGTATCATATATTTTGGTATTGTATTCTTGATTTGTTGTTCTTAAGCTCGCAGCAATATTACGCTAAATATACGTGGATAACGGTGTTGGTCACACATTTACCTGTACCACAAATGTTTTGTAATTTGTAAACATACAATGTGTAACTGTTGTTATTCCTAATAAATAAAATAAAAAAAAAATAAAATCCCATACAATACATAAAATACGCTCATTCTCACAAACACGCACACACATACGCTCTAACAAACACACACATACACATACGTGCACACACACGTACACACACAACATACACATAAGATAGGTCATAGGTTAATCACACGTGGTTGTGATTAACCTATGACCTATCTTATCATCATCATATCATTAAACGACCCCACCGAGTTGCACGAGCCTAGCCCTAAAGGGTGTACAGGCCTTAGTCGTCCACGCGGGCCCAGTGCGGATTAGCGACTACACGCACAACCTTTGAATCTATTCGCAGGTGTGCGCAGGTTTCCACACGATGTTTCCTTCACCGTAAGAGTATAGGATAACGTACATATAATTTCGAAAATTCGAAAACACATTGGTACGTGGCGGGATTTGAACCTACGCTCTCCCGATCGGGAGGCGACAGTCCACACCATTGAGCTACCGACGCTATTTATACTATGTGAAAAGGCCTCAACCCTGCAGTGGGACATTTTTGCTGGTAATGTCTAATTTTGGAGCTGTAATACTAAATTCAGCCACCTACGTAAATCCAAAAATTAATACGCATTGGAGCGATTTCAAGATAATAAGATTAGACCAAAATAAATTACAAAGCTTTAATCGGTATTGGCTATGTTTATTAGGCTCAGCTGCTAATTTTATTAATAGATTTTTACAATAAAGAATTGATCGTCAAAAACTTGAATTATTTTACAACACCTCCAGACTTCACTTAGCAAAATAGTGTACTTACGTAGGAATATTAAGTAAATTACATTAACAGAAGCGTCACAGCTGATAATATTAATATTAGTTCAAAAAAGTAAGATAAAATACAAACAAGCATGTGTTGAAATCCACTTACAATAGAGAAATTTATTTCAAGGATTTCCACAAAACTTTACGCTTGAGACTCCGTTGCTTGTACATCCTCATCGATTGACGTAATCATAGCAGCGGGATGATCGAATGTGTGCGCTCACTCGGAGCAAAACTTGGTGGAAACATCGTTTGGGGGCATGTACATAGCTCGGCAAGGAGACTCGCCTAGCGGCCGATGCAAATGTGTTAACTACGTCCGGAACGGTCGGTGCCTTCCGGAGAATTTGATGCCGCCCCAAACTCAAACTTTATACAATGAGGATCACTAATCATATTATGTTGGGTAACTTTCGCTCTATTTAGAACTCAAATTATCAAAGAAAACAGAACAGTTATATTATGAATGAGATTAAAATAAAATAAGCGACATATTGTTTTTTTTTGTATTTGAAAACATGTGTATTAGTACAAGGTGTGTAGTTATACCACTTCTATAATATTAAATAATATTGAAAATGCTTATACGAACTTGTTGTCGGTTTGGAACAGAGATTTAGAATTAGCGTAGCGCGCTTAGAAAACAGCCAATTTAAATAAGAACTTAATCCGGTGCTGCATATTCCATACTTTTTCTTTATTTACTCTCTTTTCCTCGTCTGAACTATGATCTGAAGTAGAAATCATTTTTGTGGTGCCGTCATTTTACTTTATATTAAATAGGTCTTTAATCAGTCAAGGAAAATTTTAATAACTTACAAATAGGAACAATGAATAAACAAGCACTTGTATATTAACTGTTTGATTGACGTTATAATATTCGGGATTACCATTATCAAAACACCCATTTACTTCAATCAAATCGTAATCTCCTCAAATGACAATATCTTGAATTAACAAGACAGGAATACGGCGTAAGCACAAATAAGATAAATGTCCAAATCGCTATGAATCCCAGAGCTCCAGGGTTTAGGGTAACCTACGTGACGTAAGTATAGCGTCTTGAGCTTTATTGGAAATATGCCTAGTATCCATTGTAAGCCTTACAATTAATTGGATTGTACCACTCGCCCACTAAATAAATAAAAATAGGGTCCTAAGTAAGAATTGTAGATGTATTAAATTTATCAATACATTTTATTTGTGGATTTGGTTTTTGTAACTTCATGTAACCGATACTTTAAAATTAAGTATGTTTAATATTAACAAAATTTATTTACATATAATGGATCCTAGCTATCTGAAATAAATAAAATTATTTATGGTATAGGGAGCAATTAAAAACCTTATAGAAAATACCATTGCGTTGGTTGCCTTCAAAGGAGGAATACAATTCAAACTTGCAGATTCGCCTTCGCATTTATCCGGAACTACTGCTGAATAGAGATATCGTCTCAATTTATTTTTTTATAAAAGAAACATTTTAGGTTATCCTTTTAAGAGATTAGCCAACCTGTAATAAATTGCATGTTTTGTGTAATAAATTTATTACCTACGCTTTGTACGAGATGAGTTTAAAAAGTAAATGTGCATAAAGCCAGCAATTAATCAATATTCGATGCAAAACAATCATATTAACTTAAAAAGTGAACAGTCACTTATATGTATAACATTAGCTCCCACGTGCATTGTTAGGAAGTCCCCAGCGATATCGTTGTCCGATACACATTAGAAGGATCAATTTCCGTGTTACGATACCATAAATGTATAATGCATTGTCTAGTATATTATTTATAATATATCTCTGCACTGTGACGACGTCTTTACAATGTTATTTAAAGGTGTTTACGTCTCATTAAATGTAGCGTCAAAGTGCCTCTCGACATCTCGTCAGTAAAAGGATGTTTTTATGTGCTGTGACAAGGTATGAACCTATGAGAAAAAGATTTGTTAGCAAGTTAATTATGTAAAATACAAAATGTTATGGCCCACTTTAGATTGTTAATGTTATTATACTTTAAATGCTGCTGCGAAGACATAAATGACAGAGTTTATGGTACACTTCTTGCCTTTTTTCATTAGTTAAATTTGTGATTTTGCAGCCAGCTTACCAGATAATAAGTTAGCAACAAAAAACACATTTTTTGTGTTTAATTAAATAAAGATTTTTAAACAAAACTCAGCGCCTAGAATAGTTGTACTCCTTTTGATCAACAGTACATTTTATGAATAACTTAGTACTTATTGAATCCTCAATATTTGTAATAGAATACCTTAAAATTCAATATGGCGAGGTTTGCTGGGGAGATGCTCTACAGCAGCCCCAATTGAAAATAACTGTCCTTTGTAGTTTACAAATGTTACTTTTTTAGAAAATTGTAAGTACTTATTAAGTACTTACTGCGCACAATCACTTCGGACAAAAAAATGACGTGAAAAATCGGCTTTATTCAATGTGTGCTAGTGCCGGAAGCGTATTGTTTTACAATACTATTCAAAAAAAATATATGCGAATGTTTTAAAAACAATATTTAATCAATCTTTTAAACGAAATGCTGGCTGGCTAAACGCGAGGTTATGAAAAAAGCTTCGTTAGCTGACAATACGCAGGGGCCGTCGCGTGTCCAATTACCCGGAGTGACGGCCTTTGTTACACCGTTCTCATTGGCGAACATTTGGGCCCCAATAAGTGTTCGGCTTTTTGCGAAAGAATTTTAATGAAATACTGTGCTTATGCAGTATCATTAATGTTACGGGAATGCCACGTGGGCTTTCAGGCACAGGCTTTATTTAACTACTTCGTTGTAGCACTTACATGGTAGCACTACGAAGACCAATATTACTATTTTATTTCTTTAATTTCTATTACACTTTTTATTGCATGCCTCACTGATCTAGAGTTTTAAGACAACCACCAACTATGAAACCTCTGTATTGTAGAATCAAGAAGACTAAGTCTTCAGGAGAAATTAGTGTTAATGGGCCCAGTTTGGCCTAAATAATACCACGGCTTAAAAAAAACAACGCTACGTTGTATTTCATACAAGTGTACAACTATATATCCTTCAATGAAGCACCTGTTTCTCATTCGGAGAATGTAATGAGTGAGGTCTCGATGGCTAGTGTGTTTGGTTGACTTTCGTACAAGTCAAGCATTTGACGGGCAAGGGTCAATTGACGGATGGTTGACCGAAACATATTATCTCAAGTCCTTGCTTCGGAAGGCACGTTAAGCCGTTGGTCCCGGCTACTTTCTTATTATTGTAGTTGTTACCCACCAATCCACTGGGCCTGCGTGACGGGTTACGGACTAAACTTCCCATAGACATGCTGTGTGGGAAGGCCTAACGCTGCAGTGATGAACAGTGGCGGTATTTTTTAATTACTAACAAAATGATTTGTGTACCTATTAAAGAAATTTAAAACATTCGAATTTGTTCATTATTCAACAAAATATATCAAATTTATTCTAGTAAATAAAAGTAGTAAAAGACGAAAGTGCAATGTTCCCCAAACAATATAGTTAAACCTTATGCAAATTGGTAACAGTAGCAGACCTAGTGTTCACGACAAGTTTCTTGTTGCATTAAGTATAAAACGTTGCCATATGGAATTATGATGTCTTGTAAAACAATAACTAGGAAGTTCTTGTCCATTAATGTCATTGCAATACAATGTTTGTGCTGTTTGTTGACTTATACGAACTTATTGTTAACCTCCTCCTTCCCGATCTCCCAACAAATCTTATTTTCCTGTTAGTTACGTCAAATTTACAATGAAATAGTGCAAAGTTATTATTTTATGTTACAAAGTGTACTGGACGGAAGGACGCTCACCTGATAATAAGCGATACGCCTGACCATGACAGAGCGGCATTGATTAAGACCAACAACTGATAAACAGTAATTATTCTCTATCAATGCCGCACTACGCCTGACACAACAGATCTTAGGTCTTTTATACTCGCTAATTTTACTAGCTACAGTGCCCTCATCTCGTAAGTCAGAAGTGCAAAACACCCTTAATATTCGCGGGACTTTATCTGGCACTACGGTGGTACCTACCTAGACGGCTCAGTACCGGGCCTACCACCTAGTAAAATCCATATTAAGTCTAAAAATATGAAATAAATGTAAAAAAACTGGTACATTTACAACGGTGATTTTATTAAATCATTCAAACTAAAAAGACACTAAGTTCATTCGGTGCCCATTTTGCAAGCGCAACTTTGCAAATTTGTTTAAATTGTTAAAAATTAATAGTCGAGCAAACACTTTTTAAATATTAAATCGCGTTACAGTCTACCCGTGATCGTGGTAACTGCAAAAATGTCGGCAAGGAAACAAAACATTATTCAAATTCTTTAAATGATGCGAAGAAATCGATATGCACGCTTTTGTAACTATACAGTTTTATCACTTACAACGAAGCCTAACACTCTGACGTGTTTGAAGATGAATCTGCTTCAAAAATTTTAATATGGACTTGAATGAGATAATTATCAGTTTCAAGTCCATATTGATAACTTGGGATTCTGGTCGTTCACGAGGTTGTTCTGGACCTTTAAATTACGAAAACGAAAGCGATGGAACCATAAACGTACTCTTTTTACAATGGCTTCTAACTTTTTTCTTACGCAGCGCTTATGCCACCACATAACCAATACAAACGATAACCCCAGATAAACATTTTAAACAAAAAAAAACAGGTTCTGAACACACAATAATGAAGTTTAAAAAGAAAAATAACGTTAGATAAATGTTTGTGCTCAATTTTGTGTAGGTACTTCTTAGAAATTAGACTTTTATCCGTAGTCATTTAACTTTATTAATGCCATTTATATATCAAAAATTATTAAACTAGCTTAAGGATTGTCTTTGTCGAGTTAATGGATTTTCCAAAACAGATTGCTAAGACAAATAACGTTAATTTCTCTAGCCCTTTGTATCGCCTTAGTAAGTAATGGGGTCACATAGATTAATGTAAGTCGTTGAAATTTAATCTTTGAGTCGATAGCCAGCTTTAAATCTAATGAAGACACTGGTAGTGTGGGAAATTAATTTTTGTCTTATATAAATATGTAGGAACGATAAATTCATGAACTTAAATACGGACAACTAACAAACATAATTTATTAAATTTTAGTAACAACACTATTCAGAATAGTCACGTTCGTGGCGCTTGATCATTCGTGTCCAACATTATAAGACTTTGAAATAGAGCTATATGTTGGAACAATGAAAACCATTTTCGCGGAACAACCATTGTTTTCACCAAATATCTTTCCATCGAGCGTATATTCACAACACAATAGAGCGATATTGGTTTACAGCTTTTTACGATAATATTCTAGCATACCATTGATACTCATATATTTATGCACAGCGGTACAATTTCATTTCATCTCTCCATTTGGAGTAGACAAGTATTTTGGTCTTAATCTAAATTAAACACCATGATTAAAATTATTACCATTTTGGCTTTATTTTATTTTCTTGCTTCGTCAGGTATGTATATATTTAAACTTATTTTCGATTTAATTTTATACCTAATTGTTTATGAAACTCCGATTAAACATTTTGTTTTTTTGTTTCAAAAATAGCTCAAAGCAAACCTATGTTAAATTAATTAATAATGATTCATTTCAGCTTTACCTGAAGTTGATGGCCTCTTTTACAATCATGGTGAAGAGAATGGTGAATCCCCTCAGCAACTACCATTACGTCCGTCGGAAACTAAGCCTGTGAACCAACGAATTGAAAGACAAGCTAAACCTTGCGCGAGGCAAAAAGCTGCAAAACTTAACAATAGTCCAGATGAATCCATTCGGTGGACACCGATACTTCCATTTGAATTATCATCTGAAACTCGGCTTGTTCATAGTGATAACAAACTAGAACCTATTAACAATGAAAATAATGAAGTCACTTTAGAAGATGACTTGATCAATATTAATATTGATGATGACGAAATAAACTCAAAAAATCATCCCAATCATAGACATGGAAGTTCTAAGGTCCAAGTGAATGAAGATGCTGTAATTAAGCCAATAGTTCCTGCAGAACGTTTGCAAGAGGTGCAAAAACAACATCAAGAAATCAACAATTCTGACCATGAAAATAAAGACCTTGTGAGAAGCTTCAAAGATGATATTGAAAATGAAGACCTTGACAAAAGCTCAAAAGATAATATTGAAAATTTAAGTAAACAAAGCGAAGCAGTACCAATCAATCATGACAGTACCCAAAAACAAGGCGGACAGCACAACATGGAAAAGCAAGGTATGTTTTAATGTCCCTTAGTCGGCTCCTACGACCACTCGGGAGGAGTAGGGGTGGGGACACATGTATTCTATTCTGCCGTCCCCACACTTATGTACTAGCGCTAAATAATTCTTTAGCAATTTCTCTTTGCAGGAAATGATAACGATAACGCTGACGTAAATTCTAGAAAGCTAACCTCATCAAATGTATTGGTGAGTAACAATAATGAGTTGGATAATGAGGAGAATTTAAAAAAGGGGCAGCAAGAGCTAGGTAAAAATTGCTCCCCGTATTTTGATGCTCAAAATACGAGACGACTTTTAACTGATACTGATAATACAGTATCAAAACCCCAAGAAGTACCAAGTATAGAACAGACTAACAGAAATGCTCCTCAAAAAACCGACTTTCTATTGCAAAAGCCCAATAATGGTTTTCAAACTGTACAAAACAAAAACGCTGAAGAGAACAACAATGACAATCAAGACATCGATCAACAACGTTCCTATCCGGGATACTTTGGTTTTAAAATAAGGGACCCCACTCAAGGAGTTGGAGTTACGCAATTATCAGATTCTGGGGTGAATCTGTTACAGCATGACCGTGTGTGTTATGCATGCAGTAGCATTAACAACCCAACATGTCAATACCCAAGCAGAAAGACAACGATCAAGTACTGTCGCCGTGGTCACGATTCATGTGTTACAAAAACATTCCAGCATGGAAAAAGTAAGTATATTTGGAGCCTAAAAATAGGAAGTATTTAACTTTTAATTGATTGAACAGAGGTCAAAGCTTCAAACTCCTGGGATTTATAAAATAATACTTTGCGTAATTGTTATCAGTAAGGATAAAATTTTATAAACTATGTATTTCACAGAATGTAGGTTTAAATTTATAAAATTTACCCTGCACTGGTTGGTATGGGGTTCCCATAAATCTTACTATACCTACATTATAAGTAGGATAAAAAATGTCAATAGCTTTACAACTACAACCAGTCCATAATATTTAATCATCAAAAAATTTTTATTACTTTTGTATTTTTTTTCATTTCAGATCCAGAGATTGTTATACGTGATTGCGCGAATTCCTGTGATGATGCAGGGATAGTGGAACCACAATACAAATCCTGCAAAGTTTGCGATTCCGATCTTTGCAATAATGAACTTGTCAATGGTGCGTTCACTATCAATAATCAGAATTTAATGTTTACAATATTTGCTATGGTTATAATTAGGTACAGTATTTAATTGTCACCTCTAATCATTTTTTGCTAGCTCCTTGTTAACCACTTATATCAGTGAAGGCATCGTTTGCGACGAGTTTTTTTCTCATTAAAATTGATACTGAAGGCACTTCTTATCTTTGTTGTGTGTAAAATGTTAATGCCTGTCGCTTCTAACCCGAGAATACTTATATAATTCTAGTTCACTGATCTCATAAAAGTAAAATGTATTTCAATGTGAAAACCAAATCATTAACATACGAACAAATACAAATAAAATTTTAATAAATACATTTTTTATTACTAAAGTTTTTCTTTCATTTTTTTTGTCGTGTAGAATAGGTTAGGGAGATATCCTACTAATTGTATAAACAGCCTTAGATAAGGTATCGTTAATCACAACTTATCTCGTAGAAACGCATTGTGTGCGAACTGCGAACCAAACAAAAGAACATTTGTGTTTAGTGCAAAGGTTATATTACGTGTGTACCGATGTTTAAACCATAATATTAGATTTCAGAGACAAGATAACACAAGGACACTAATTAAATCAACTAGAGCAACAAAAAACTGTTTTATGCCCAAATAAATCAAAAAATAAAATTCATAAATATAATAATTTAACAAACAAACAAAGCATATGTATAAATAGTATTGCTTATTCATAATATGGAAATAGGCGATACAATAAAAACTAAAACAAGATATTTACTAAATGGAAGACACGGTACTGAGTCGTATAGATAGATATCCCCGTATGCCAGATATCGTTCCTTGAAATAGGTATTTTGTTACACTTTTGGTACACTTCTGTGTGTCGTGATAAGGGTACTGTAGCTAGTTAAATTAAAACGGACATAAGATTTAGAGCTTGGGTGACGGGCGCAGGGCAGTGTTGGTGGAAAATAATTACTACGTACTGGTATTAATTATCTTCAACACTGCATCTGTCATAGTCAGTTTTATCAGTTGTCATTTATTTTTTATCTTATTAGGTGAGCACACTGACCACCCTCTTCATTTCTGAATTTAAAAAATGCTGCAAAGTTAATAAGAATAATTTGCAGAGATAGTAACAAATAACACTTATACTCATATACGGGTAAATTTCATATAAAAGTTATAATGTCAACTGCTGGAACAGTCTGGAGTCAAATAATAACGGTCTATTGGTCTACGAGCAATCGCTAGTTGCCAGAGCATCTATGAGTATGTTGACGTCGTTAGAACCTCGGAGGTATACGAAAGATTCACTACGATCAAGCACAGTTGGCCGACTTCTTTAAGTTAAATACTGAATCCCATTGCGTACCACTGTATATTGAATATTGAGTGCTTTAATTGAAATATTTGACAGATTCAACACTTTAAGAAAAAAATATAGTTGCTTACACTGAGCTTGCCAATCAACTAAGTCACAAAAAATACGATGTGTTTACTCAAAAAATATAGTACTAAATTTATATTACGGTCAACTCACTGTACCGTATTTGGTTTAGAATAAAGAATTTGCGCCGGGCATTCAAACGCGTAATGAAACTTTCGCAATCTTTAACAGCCCGTTGCTATATTTTGACAGTTTTCCAAGATAGCACCAAGCGACACCCCAACGTTAAAATTTTGAGAAACTAAACAACACGAACTGAACTTCAAGATTCGGAAGTTTCACAAATACAGAAATTCTTTCAAGATATATCTGGAAAGAATTTCAGTTTCTGATAAATACTCGTGTTTATATAAAAATAGAAGTCTCTGACAATATTTTTAAATCAACTATTACGTAACTAGTTCTTATATCTCGCCATAATATTATATGCCAGTTAGAACGATTAAATTAAAACATAAACTTGTGTCAGTTTGCCTACACAAACAGTTTTATAAAATGTTTATTCTTCTTTTAATAAATAAAAATCCCACAAGGCCATATGGCAAAGCATTATGCAAGACTCTTATGCTATAGGAAATTAACCATGTTAAAATTGTTCATTAATTCTATAGATGGCACACATTTACTGGCATCATCCAGACCACATACACACAAATTTTGTGCTGCACGAAGATCGAAATCGAACCATTCATGTAGCCGATGTAGCCGACTGCTTACTATAAATATGCGACAAAATTATAAGCCCGAGGCGTTATTTATGCAACAAGGTTCCGCCACAGATTTTGAAAAAAAAAACCTTGTTATAATTTTCTACTAGCTACTAGCTCCCTGGTCGGAGAGTTGAGTTTTATCACATCTTGTTCACAATCGTCTACAGATGATGATTAACTAAAATGAATGAAATTATGTGTTTCGGAGGCACGGTAAATGAATTCTTGAGTGAAGACCACATTTTGGTATCCGTAGCGCAGGTACCCCCCAGCCCGGTGGACCGACGAATTGCGAAAGATTGCTAATGGAGGCTGGATGAGGAAAGCGTAGGGCCAGGATGTCTGGCGCAAAAATAGAACCCTGTGTCCAACAGTGGAATGCAATACGTTTATGAATGAGAGGAGAGACTTGTCTGACGCATAAGTAGTTACATAAACGACGTCACAGTCTGTAAGAGGGTTAGAAACTCGAACAAAGGGTTACTAATAAGACACATTACAGAAGTCAATTTGTTTCAAAATAATAATTCCACATAGTACCTAGTACCTAAATGATTTCTTTTGCTCTTTACTATCCGCAGTATGGGTTGGCTCAAACTATCACTACTAAGACAAACTGAGAACGTACCTATTTATTAAAATAAAACCCCTCTGTGATGTACGTTAGAGTAGGTGTAGTTGTCTAGTAATCTAGTGTGTGTGCTGTAGTAGTGAGCAGGGGCATGCACTCCAAATATGCAAATAAGCAGTGCATACCCTGTGCGTCCAGACAACCCGGGAAATCGCCAACATATGAAATAATTCTCACTTATTCGCCCATTTTTCTATTCAGGTTTGAAACCATAGGCGATCTGCTGTCATCAACGGCACTCAATTTGACAAAAATGATAATTATTTTTGGGATAAGTGTCACTCAATTTGCATACCCTACTCATAATCCCTGTGCACGCCACTGGTAGTGAGAAGTACATAAACAGTAATTGATACAAGAAAATGGCGGAGTACTTGTTTACAGAACGCTACATGAAAATAGCATTGCGGGTACCAAAGTATATTGTTTATTCACGAGGGTGAAAACATTGCCTAGCACTTCAATCGCAGTTCATCGAACAAATGTGTCTCTAGGGCCATTTATTGCCTATATTTGAACCCTTAGACATATAATACGAGCATTCAATTTAAATATTTTATGCCCTTTCTCCCACACACAAAGGTTTTGAAAATTCGAAAGGCTAAGTCCAGCAGTGGACAGATACCATACGGATATGAAATAATCACAAGTCATTATCAGCGCCAGTTATAATGATAAGTATCACAACATTATCTAATGTAAAACTGTAGATAAAAGTAACACATATTGTAGAAGCAATTTAAATGTTATTCTCCATAAAATATGCTCAAAAGCTTTAACATATTCACTCCAGTCACGTCGCGGATCTCTCACAATTTCATAATGCCACTTGATGGGAGTACTTCTTACCATTTCATGTTACGCTCTGAAAACAATACGTTGTGTAAACAGTTGAAACTGAATATTACACTTGTAGAGTAAGTACTTTGTAGCGCTTACAAATAACAACATGAGGTTTGACAAGCCTAAGGTAACGTTATATTATATTGGACTAAATGTTTTTTAAAATATGCCAACCTTTAAAAGAGAGAGAATAAGGGAAATAAGAGTACCGAAGGGGATTTTTTTTACCTTTCTGTGAGCCATTCCAATCGCCGGCCTATTCGTGCCGAACACACAACTAATACTTATTTTAAGTTCTGTGGTGCCGAAGCATGGCTCTACCACACTTTTTATTTGATTTATAATGATTAACGATAAATAAAACATTTCCTATTAATTTAAAAGATGACTTAAATAGGGAAAGCCGTCCGTGGATTATATATATGTCGGAATAGGGTCTTCTTGGGCGTTAATAGAGTAGATCGGGCAAATAATAACAGCGACTTGATTAAACACTTCTTATTGTAACTGATCAACAACAATACAAAATCAAATAGTTACAAAATTAATAAACGAAACGCGTAACAGTTCCTAGCTAGGAGGTCTGCACTCGACGACGGAGAAATAATAATTATTCCCGACTCAGCTGCCCTCTTCCGCTAGGCTCTGTTGTAGCACGAAGTACGCCGCATTCCAACGTTATCGCGACGGTGCTGATCAAGTATCAGATTCGTGCCTCGTTCCGTTTAATAACTGCATTCATTATTGACCGTCTCCGACACGGCCATCCTGCGCTACACACGTCCTCGTGTGTTATTCTGTAACAAAATGAATCTCGCACAGTACACAACGTTCGGTCACTCCTGACAACCACTAATGACTAAATCAGGATCTTAAAGAAAACGAAATAAACTTCCAATTTCTTAAATTATTGTAAATTGAGTTTTAACTCAACGAATTAACTATCGTTTCAACAAAGTTACTGTTTCATTCACTCATAAGAATATTGCAGAGTGAACAAGTACCACCACTTTAAAACGTTAAAAACAATCAGTAACATCAACAATGCGATCAAAAATGTCAAAGTAGGAATCATATTCGTGGCCTGTGGCTTCTACAAAGCCCCTTCTTATGCATTCCACGAATGCCGAGTTCCTCGAACTCTATGGTCCTGAAATGACCCGACCTCCGCCAATATCACTCGCGCACCGCGCATCCACGGACTACCTAAAGTAGTTACCGACTTCTAACGGACTACGGCTACGAAATGACTACTGGTACGGTCCGACCAGCCGAACTACGATTCACCACTCTCATTACCATTATCATCACTCGATTCTTCTTCTACAAGTGGTACTTGGCCCTCCGGCATACGTCTTAACCTATCATGCATATTTTAAGTACGTTTACAATTAAGCGCTCTTAATGTATAGCGGTCTCCTTCTAACATTTCTACAACTTTGAAAGGACCCTTATATTTCGGATCTAATTTGGTTTGATTGCGCTCCTCATTTTGAAGCAACACAAAGTCACCTACGGAACAATGTATCTCGCTCTTGATAATAAATACGAAGATCAAACCACTTTTTGTCATATTGGGCTTACTTTAAATCACTAAAGCGGCATATTTTCTAACTTGCTCGATATCCACGTTGATTTCACCGTTAATTTTCAATGTAAAAGCGCGATTTTCTTGACTAACAGTTCAATTGGGCTCGTTAACCTATTGACCGTACAGTTTAGAGCAAGCTGCACATCTTACGCATCCTGCCATGACCTATCATCGTCATATTCAATCGCGGTGTTAGCAACGACGACTTTGTGCAGTAACGAAAATGAAATAATTCGGCACAACTAACTTTATTTAAACGCAGTAACACGGTACAAAAACAAAACTATTTGATGACGCGTAATAGGCCCTTAAGTAAACATTATAACTTTTCAGTACAAAGAAACGTTGTCGGCCAAACTCGCCACTAAAACCTCCCCGCGCCCGGACCCCGCACGCATCTTACATGTTGCAATAAACCTCGAGTTCAGACATTTTTATGTTGCCGGCAAACTATAAATTAAAAATTTTTGAAAAGCACGTTAACTTAATTTTTTTTTTTTTACAAACAAAAAAAATTGCGTTGCTTACATGCGGTAAGCATCTATTTTCAGTGATCATTTTTGACTTGACCTTTAGCTCACGATGATCCAGTAGCAATTAAATGAAGTTAAATGGTCTTATTATTGCAAAACTCTCTAAATAATCTAATAACCTCGATCCGCGATAATACAAACCGGCACACAAAACAACGATACACTCTTAGTCAAAGCTCTCATACTACGGGAAGTGTCAATATGCATTGTATGATGTAAAAGGACAAATTTAGTAAACGCGTCGATAAGAACAAAAACGTATTCTTTATTGTCTCATTTTCTATAAGCACCGTGTCCCAGGGCACCGTAGCTTCAAGCGGCAGAAATCAATGGGTGAATATCTATTAGGAATGGTTTATTATTTTAATCCGCTGTAATCGATACACATACACTTCGTAGACGTTTGAACAAAAAAAAACAGGGCTCGCGAAAGGCGAATTACTAGGCTGTATAATTTTAGTGTCTAACAATTCCTTCACCAGTAGTGAATTAATTCGAAAATATTTGTAATAATTATTCACGAGTGATTATTTAAGTTATTAGTGTTAGACAAGATACAATCTACCACGCACGGATTAATACTATTGTTCTTTGTTATCGTAAACTTCTCGCACCTATGTTAACGATAAATCAGAAAATAAAATATCTCAACATATCATAACATCACTACGCAGATGATACACATTAGGCAAGACATGGAACAAGCTAATACTGTACTGGTTAATTTCAACACAGCTAAATATATCTGCTCGGTACTATTGACATTTTGTTAGCTATACCTAACATTGTCACAAGTTAATTAAAAAGTTTTCCACAAATTTTGTTATCAAAACATTCCTTAACTAACGAGCACTCGGCTCCAGAATCAAAATAAAATTAAATCAACTGACCATTACGAGTGAGAGACCCTGTAAAAGGCTCGAGCACACACAGGTCGACTCGGTGTTCAGCTCGGGGCACGGCGCCGGACGCAGCGGCGGTCGAGGATGCGCTGCCGCAACGGGAAGCGATGTGTCCCAGCTGCCCGCACTTGAAGCAGATGATGGCTCCCTTCGAAGTTGGCTGTTGCGTCACACAAGCGGGTGTAGTCACTGGCATTGAGTGTTTCTTAGCATTTCTTCCATTGAAACGGCAATCGGTTTGTTTGTGTCCTAGTTTTCCGCACACGTAGCATTTAGCGGATGTGGTGTTGTACGCGCTTGCTTATCTGAATCCGCCGTATCTGTTGGGTCTTGCGGTAGCTTGCGTTTCAAATAAGAGTAAGCTTGCAAATCTTGCTGTAGGCTATGGCGCGAACTAATTTCAGTAGTGAATGCTAGTCGGTGTAATCTAGAATCGATTTGTGCCAAATGAGCTAGTACAACCGACACAACTATTTGTTCAGTACTTGCGTTTTTCCAGCGGTTCATAAGCGACGACATTAATCGGCTGGCGTAGACGACATAGCTTTCTCCTTCCTTCGGTTTGCTTGTATTAAGATGCATCAACGTAGCTGGGATGGTCTCCGTCGGCACATATCTCGATGTAAAAATCAACTTAAACTGCGACCATGTGATTCCGGCGTACGTAACCTGAGACAGCCACGTTGAAGCGGTTCCTTTCAAAGCTTTGCTGAGCGCGACGATAAGCTGGCATCCCTCGAGCGGGTTATCCGATAGGCACAGGTCCGCTGTTGCACACCAGACTGAGGGTCCGCTTCTTGCTTATCTGGATCAAAATCAGGCAAGGTCACGTTGTTTTTGGGTCGAGACGCACTCAGGGCTTGTATTAGCACACGCATCTGCTCGTTTTGAGCCTCGAACATCATTCGCCATTGTGATGTATCGTGGTTATCACTACTTGGTTCCATATTTGCTCGATTTGATCCCACTTCTGATGTCGGAATAGGGTCTTCTTGGGCGTTAATAGAGTAGATCGGGCAAATAATAACAGCGACTTGATTAAACACTTTTCTTATTGCAACTGATCAATTAACAATACAAAATCAAGTAGTTACAAAATTAATAAACGAAACGCGTAACAGTTCCTAGCTAGGAGGTCTGCACTCGACGACGGAGAAATAATAATTATTCCCGACCCAGCTGCCCTCTTCCGCTAGGCTCTGTTGTAGCACGAAGTACGCCGCATTCCAACGTTATCGCGACGGTGCTGATCAAGTATCAGATTCGTGCCTCGTTCCGTTTAATAACTGCATTCATTATTGAACGTCTCCGACATATATGTGGCTATAATTGGGAATCAAAACATCATTTGAATTGGATGCCTGAGAAAATGCGGTTGATAAAGTAAATTTACTGGCAAGTATGTACAAGTACTTATAAACGATAAGTTAAAACCACCCAAAAGCAACGTCGGCAAAAATGTATTTAAATTTCTGCCCCTTGATGAGCCGCGTAAGGAAGGTTTACTGAATTATGGTACTGATTGTAGACGTCTAATTTGCTGAATACTCAAATTTTCAAAGTAAACGTATCCATTATCCAACTTCCTTAAATAACGTGCAATCCTTATCTCTCTGAATATTTGTGAAATTAGAAATAAATACAAACATTATGTACAAACGGTATGTAATGAACTGTACAACATTATCTAGAAAACATATCAAGGCGAAGGCAAGTTCTGGAAGTAAAGGACTATATATGAATTCGGCTTTATTGATCGAAATCGGGTATGATGTGGTAAATTCAGACAAGTCAAAATCACATTAATTTAAGTTTCCCCAATCTATAGTTTGTTCACGTATTGGGTGTAAGCTATGTTGTAAAATAACACTGTAACCTTTCGCCGTTTCTAAGCACTGACTTCTATGAGACGGGTTTGTTTTTTAAATGAGTTTTCGCTGTCGGCTGCTGAGTTCAGCCCTAAAATAACTGAAGACAAAAAACTTACATAACATTTAACAGGTTTTTTTATATATATAATTTAACTGAACATTTGGTCGTTCTAATGGTAAAAGGTGCCATAGCTGTTAGTAAAGAAATCGTTCGAAACAATCTGAGGTGAAAACACATTAGGTATGCACATTTATTGCCCATTTATATCGTTAGAGCTAACATGGGGCGGTATAAATTATTGTTAATCTAGCCATCGGTATGTATTATTAATGCTATAGCAACCTACCTGGTAGGAAGATAAACGGCCGTATAAAAGGTTTAGTAAATCTTTATTGTGAACAATTTTCAGTATATTAATATATTCATTTAACTAAGGATTTACATATATATATGTTACTATACATATAAACCTTCCTCTTGAATCACTCTATCTATTAAAAAAAACCGCATCAAAATCCGGGACAGAAAAAGCAGCGACTGTTTTTCTATGTAGTGATTTCAAAGTCAATTATTTAAGCGTTTGTGAAAAGGATGATAGGCAGCTGTATTACCTGACTAGGCAACGTTATAATTTGAAAGTTTTAAAGAGGTATCTGAATGTTGGCAACGGCTGTTTTTCACACAATTTTTCAATTATACAAACCAGTAAATCCACACTTCTCGTTCAAATAAATATAATGGAATTACTTGGTGTATGGTATCAATATAAGGTAGGTATTGTATTTTATTTATAGGACCACTAAACGCCTGGAGTGCTTTCACCAACATGTCTTGCCGGCAATCCACACAAAGTAAGTGTTTTGCTGCGACTTTTTTTGGTTCGCACAATAACCGATGATGGAAAAAAGTATAGATTCGTGATATGCTCACAAAATAATCGAAAAAAGTGTTCCGATAGCAGTGACAGCATACACATATTTCGAATGAGCGTACATTTACCTAGACAAAAGAGTACAAACTGTACTCTCTTCAGCGGTTCGTTTTTGAGGCACGGATGGCGTATCTACCTTTATATATACAGAATATCATTGTCTGTAACGGAGTGAAACGCCCTTCCTGTTTCTGTGTTTCCAGAGACTTATAACCTCGGTGTATTCAAAGCCTAAGTGAACAGGCATTGCCTAGGTAAATGTGTACCATAATCGGCATCATCATCGCTTTCCATCAGGCAAGACTGAGGCCAAACGTAAACCAATTGAGAAAATAAAAATAATATATATATTATTTCTCAAAGAAACGAATTTCGTATAATACTGGTGTCGGTGCTTGCACCGAACAAAATATGCAGTTACTCCCGAATTGGTTTGTGAACTAGATGTATCTGGATCTACATACAGGTGTGGCAAATTGAACGACGCGACTCACGGCAGTTTAGATTTTCGTGCTGACCTTTGTGCAACCATTTCATATTCGAGTTCCAAACCCACTGTTTTCTAGGATTTACACTTTTTTTTCGTATAATTTCACCTGACTGTAATTTATGCTTCTTTTTTCTGACTACTGCTGTTAGCCACAGATGACGTTTACAGTATCACCGTACGAATTGCGAACGCAAAGTGGTCTCAGCCTTAAATATTTACCCAACGCGCCTAACAACGGCTCGAACCTGTGCTTAGGGCGTTGAGGAAGGCATACCGCTTTCATGAGCTGTGTTGAAAGCTGTGTTCCATTAAACATGTTAAAAGAAAACGAAATAGTATTTATTAGCATTTGTCACAAGGCAAATTAAAAAGGGATCCATGTACAATCGTAGAAATCTCTCATGCAATGTTAATGTTTGGTAGACTTTTTACATTTCTATGAAAGCTAAAAAATTAATATTATATTATAAAAGTATTGATTTCATTCGAATAAATTTTAATTTTGAAGTTGACATTGCTTAGCGTTAACCTGCGAAAAACGAAAATAAATTAAAAATATATTTTAATCAGTAATGTAGGTACATAGGTTCTCGTATTTATCTCCTCCTCCGTGCTAATACAAGTGCTTTTATAAAATAAAATAAAAACTTGTAACTAAAAACACATTGAAGGAAGGTTACTATTTTGGTCTACGTTTTGTCTTGACATTACATTTAGGTATCAATGTATAGTCATTGGAACAATATAATTTACGTTTATTGATATAGGGCTAAATCATTATACATGAAATAGTCATTAATAGAATTTAAACTTAACCCGTGTATTGCAAAAAGTTTATATAATCCGATTAAACAGAATAATCCGTACGAAGCTGTCCCTTAATTTAAATGTTTAAAGGTTTCCGAGATAAGGTCATCCTTCTAAAGCTGCGGTTGCGGCTGGGAAAATATTTACCGACAGCCCTTAAAAAATCGGGTCTCTTATAATGTCGAGGCTCCTAATATATACTTACCTACATCTAAATTAACGACATTGGGATGGTAACACAGATTGCGATATGAGCCATCGATCGAAAATATGAGCATAATATTTTAGAAACACGGCATCGGCACGGCATTATTGATTTGAGATTACATAGGTACATACCTATGGTTATTATAAATAGTCTCAATCATTATACAATATGAGTCTTCTTTCATAAAATATAACAATCCTATTGATTGGATAAGATTTCAGTCTTCTTGAGAAAAAATATTAGGAAAAACGTAGGAATTTGGAGTTTTTAACGAAAACCAGTTGGAATGCTAATATAAGCTATTGGCATTCCGACTACTTTTCGTAAAAACAGAATGAACCTTAACAATAATAAATCTTAGTTAAATGGCAATATACAAGTTTAACAATTTCTTACAGGTTTATATAGTGCAGTGACAGTGCTTTGATCATTCAATCATCAACCACAATGACGATGATTTTTTTATTTCTAATTCATAATGTATATATTCTTCTTTTAAACATGCCATATGCTTATTGGTATCAACTTTACACTCGTAAAGGGTACATGATCATCAAAGCGCCGCAATCGTAATTATAACCAAGAATTTGTCCAATAAACTTACTCCTGGATTGGTCGTTCCTAAGGTCGGTAGGGAATCAATTTCTCAGTCGGGAACCCTCATCAAGTGAGCGCAATCTGCCGACCGGGATCGGTTGATAATATTGGAATACAATTAATGGCCTATTTACCTAGAAACATTTACTATATACAAGGCCTGGGAATGTATGCCTCCCACATAATTTATGTGCAATGAAATGAAATATTTTAGTTATTTTGTATCTGGTTGTTAGAATATATACCGCTTTAATCATTTGTCACTTTTGTATTAGTAAGAATATCACTTTTATATTTTTGTGTTAGTTAGAGCTAGGTACCATCGCAGTGCCAGATATGTGCCCTGTGCCCTGAAATAGGAGTGTTATACACTTTTATGTTTCGTAATGAAAAACTATTAAAACTCTAAGGTATCTTCTCCAGGTATAAGAGCCCTAAAATATGTTCTGGGTTAATTCACTTACCATCATGTGAGCGTCCTGACCGTCCTGTATATTTTCACATCAAAATTATATAAAAATATGTAAAATTTCTACACACTTAGCTAAAAATATGTACTTTTATATTTTTTTTTTTATTTTTTTTTATGATATAGGGAGCAAACGAGCAAGAAGACACCTGATGGAAAGTGTTCATCTCCGCCCAGGGACAACGGTGACACCAGAAGTGCCACCGGTGCGTTGCTTGCCTTTTAGATAGGAATATGCTCTTTTCTTAAAATTAGCCATGTCATATTTGTCAGGAAATACCGCTGCTGGAGATCGTTCCATATAAGTACAGTACGTGGAAGAAAATTACGCATGATCGAACTGTAGTCGAACGCCAACCATCAAGATGATGAGATGGAATTTCATCTTGTGGCGGGTAGTCCGATGATGAAATTCAGCAGCAGGTATCAGATTGAACAGTTCGTTGGAACACTCCCATTGTATATGCGATAAAACACAGAGACTCGCAACATCTCTACGCAAGGCCAAGGAATCCAGACCATTGGTTATTGACAGATCATTGACCATCCGCACGGCTCTACGTTGTACGCTGTCAAAGGAAGAAGTAGGATTTTGGCGCTCCAGCCCAAAGATGCGAACAATATTCCATATGGGCGCACCTGTGCCTTATAAAGCTGAAGGCGCTGGTGGGACGAAAGTATTGCCTAGCTCTGCGCAGCACACCCAGCTTCTTAGACCAATTTGGTTTTTCCTGCAAATGACCGCGAACTGTACATCACTTGATATGTCAACGCCAAGGACACCAATGTTCGGCCTATACTCAAGGGAGTGCTCCCGAACTTAGGACCCATGACAAACGGAAACCTTTTTAGCAGTAAATGCGCATGCTTGTGTCTTAGGGTTAAATGACACGATATTGTTTTCCCCATTGCATGACATCTTCCAAAGATGCCTCTATCCTTGACACAAGCTCCTTCCGACTGTCATTCACTGATTGCCCAGAGGGACAAGAACTGCCAAGGTACAGTCCCCGGTACTGTCATCCGCATAACAATGATAATTGCTAATATCCAACATATCATTGATATGCAGGATAAACAAGGTAGGGGAAAGCACAGCCCTGTGGAACACCAGCATTAACGGGCAAGAATGCCGAACACGAACCAATCGACAACGACTTTGATGCTCCGCTCACTTAAAAAACTGGCGATCCACCTACAAAGTCCCTCCGAAATCCCATATGAGGAAGTTTCGCTAAAAGTGCTTTATGCCAGACCCGATCAAAAGCGCTTCGCAATATCTAAACTGACCGCTAAAGCCTCACCCTTGCTCTCAATTGGACTGCCCAGCGATGGGTTAAATACACACAAAGGTCACCAGCTGACCGACCATGGCGAAACCATATTGTCGATCGTTTATCAGCTGGCGATCTTCAAGATACCGCAACAACTGAGAATTGATAATGCTTTCCATTGTTTAGCAAGAAGGAAGTAATTGCAATAGGCCTGTAATTAGTTGGATCAGAGCGGTCACCTTTTTTTGGATCGGGTGCACTAAAGCTATCTTCCAACAATCCGGTACTATACCAGCATAATATGACAGTCGGAATAAGCGCGTCAGACAGGAGCTAACTCCGGAGCACATATCCTCAAACTCGAGCAGGAATAAGGTCAGCCCACTAGACTTATGGACGTCCAGAGAAAAAGTGTTTTACGAACTACCCGTTTGATGGAATACAACTTCAGGCATGGAACTACGACATCTAGGTATGAAGGCGCGTGTCTTTCCTCGGTCATCTAGGGTTGAGTTCGATGCAAAAAGAACCCAGTAGGTCAGCCTTCTCCTTGCGGTATGGGCAATAGAACCGTCATCCCTACAAGCGGTGAAAAGATTATATTTTAAATGGGTATTTTTTTGTTATGATTTTTAAATTTTGAGTGAAACGTATTAAAAATAATCACTGTAATAAATGTAATGAAGTAGTAGTTGCTCTGAGTCGCCTACGATTTTTGAAAGTTCCTTCAATTTCTCTGGATTCCCTTCAACAAACCCTAACTTCCTTATCATATAACCACCTCCGAAGAATCCTCTTTCCAACAAAAAAAAAATCATCAAAATCGGTTCATATACAAGGAAAATATCCGCGAACAAATTATTAAAAAGTTTCCCTAGATTGCTCTAGTCTTTATCATCAGACCCTGACTTCCTAATCATGGGACCAACTCTCTAACAAAAAAGAATCATCAAAATCGGTTCATATACGACGAGGACATCCGCGAACATACAAAAAAAAGCATAGGTATATTAATTACTATATGGTCGCGTTGAGTAACCTCCTTCTTTGGAGTCTGTTTAAATACACCACAAAGCCACACCTTGAGATGGTGAAACTAAATACTATTTGAATAAGGCAAGTACACGTGCCCGACGTTCTTAGTTAATTTTAAGGTTCTATTGCCCTTCGTTACACCAAAAACGTGACTCTGCAATTAAGCTTGGTAAATCAAATTTCACTGATTAAAAAGTTAAAAATCTTATAGCATAAAGTTACCCTCCTCTACATTCTTCATTTACCACTGGGGGGCAAAGGTCTTCCAGTAAATCATGGGAAGATGTAAAAAATATTTTTTATCTTCTGAATTTCGGAAGGTAAGTAAGCCGTCAAGCCAGGTAACAGCTACCTATCCTAAACACGAATTTAAAAAAGAACGTAAATAACAAAAAATTAAAACCGCATAAGTCTGTCTCTGTTCATGCATTTAGATTGTGCATCTCTCTTCCTTCTAAGATTCATAACAGCCCTAGTATATTCATATTTAAAAAACGTGTCAAGGAGTTCTATCTTTTCAGTTGATATATCATTTTTTTATGTTTTCATTTTATTTCATATTGTATATATGAATATAAATATATTTATTTTGTACTGATATGTATTAAAATTTACTTATCGTTTATGTTATGTATGTATTTAAAGTTTTTTGGATGGAATATTTTATTGAATATTTATAATGTATATAAATTTGTAATGTTCGTAAAAGATATCGTACATGGATGCGCACTTTATCTAGGACTGGAAAAAAATCCATTTGGAATAAGCAGTACCTTTGTACTTTTATTTTAATTGATAATGTTTATGAACCTTGTTTATAAAAGCATAAATAGTAAATGAATTTTCAGTGAATTTTTTTCTTCATTTCCAAGGAAGCGGCTATGTTTTTTCTCCGGGGATCCTGACACATGTGCAAATAGCGTCACCGATACTGTGCTTATGGGTATGGAATTTTTTATCCCAACCACCACAATACCCGTTGGTGGTCGTAGTCGACCTTGGTTTACCGGTTCCTGTCGGAAAACTGCACACATTAAGCATTCTGCATATGTGGCTTGGAATGATGCCCGGAGAATTGGGGATCCGTATGTTGGGGAGTTAAAGCGGAAATATAATTCAGCCACTAGGTCCAACAAAAAGGCTATTAAAATTGCTAAAGCTGAGCACGTTACTAGGGATTGGTAAGCGCCTGTGTAACTATCCCTCTGGAAGTCGGGCCTTTTGGTCTCTTGCCAAGGCTGCTCAGGGCAATTTTTGCCAGTCTACTCTTCCACCTCTGCAAAAAGTTGATGGCAGTCTGGTCCATGGTTCAAAGGAGAAAGCCGATTTGCTGGCTGGTATTTTTGCCTCAAATGCTACATTGGACGATGGAGGAGCCTTGTCGCCCACCATCACTGATTGTTCATATTCATTGTCTGAGATCCGCATTACCCAGTGCATGGTGCGTCGCGAACTTAGGCTATTGAATGTCCATAAGGCGAGTGGACCAGACGGCATCCCTGCAATTGTATTGAAAACGTGTGCTCCAGAGCTGACCCCTGTCTTAACGCGTCTCTACCATCTTTCGTATGACTCCAGAAGGATGCCTTCCTCATGGAAGGTCGCCCACATACATCCCATACCCAAAAAGGGTGCCAGGTCGGACCCTTCTAACTATAGGCCCATTGCGGTAACGTCCCTGTTGTCCAAGGTAATGGAGCGTGTCATTAACACCAGACTACTTCGTTACCTTGAGAAGCACCAGCTCATAAATGACCATCAGTATAATTTTCGTCAAGGTCGTTCTGCTGGCGATCTTTTGGCGTACTTAACTCACCGCTGGGCTGAAGTTTTGGACGGTGGTGGCGAAGCTCTAACAGTCAGCCTCGATATCGCGAAAGCTTTTGATAGGGTCTGGCACAGGGCTCTCTTAGCGAAGCTGTCTTCTTATGGCATCCCTTAAGGACTCTGCAGTTGGATCGCTAGTTTTTTAGATGGTCGTAGCATACAAGTCGTTGTCGACGGTTCTTGCTCAGAAATAAGGACAATAAACGCTGGCGTTCCACAGGGTTCGGTGCTATCCCCGACGCTGTTCATCCTGTTTATCAATGACATGCTCTCAATTCCGGGCATGCATTGCTATGCGGATGTCAGTACGGGTGATGCTCGTTATACCGGCATTCAGGGTATGTCTCGTGGCTCTATAGAAGAGAAACGAGCAGATTTAGTGCTCGATGTCGAATATTTGTTGAAGAGAGTTTCTGAATGGGGTCAATTAAACCTGGTGGAGTTTAATCCGACGAAGACACAAGTATGCGCATTCACCGCAAAAAAAGACCCTTTTATCGTAGCACCCAGTTTTCAAGGAGCCTCTCGCTCTGTAGCGGATAGTATTGGAATCCTCGGCATTGAGATTTCTAGTAAGGTCCAATTCAAGCGTCATTTGGAGGACAAAGCCAAACTAGCTGGTAAAAAGTTGGGTGTCCTGAACAGGTCTAGGCGGTTCTTCGCATCGAGCCAGCGACTTGTGTTGTATAAAGCTCAAGTGCGTCCTCATGTGGAGTACTGTTCTCATCTCTGGGCAGGCGCCCCTAAACACCAGCGTGACCCATTTGACGCTTTGCAAAGACGTGCTGTCCGAATTGTCGGTGATTCTAATCTCACAAACAGTTTAGAGTCTTTGGAATTCCGGAGAGACTTTAGCTCTCTTTGTATGTTTTATAGGCTTTTTCATGGTGAGTGCTCCAAGGAACTTTTTGATATCATGCTGGTGTCACCGTTTTACCATCGTACGACTCGACGCCGAGCTAGAGTCCATCCATACCACCTGGAAACTTTCGCTTCCAAAACCGTTCGTTTCCAGCGATCGTTCCTTCTGCGTGCGTGCAAATTACGACCTCCCAGCCTCGGTGTTCCCTAATAACTACGACATGTCCTTCTTCAAACGAGGTTTAAAGAGAGCCCTTTCCTCTTGATAGGCAGCGGCATGGCTTTGCCCTTAGCATTGCAGTTGTCCATGAGCGGCGGTTACCGTTTTCCATCAGATGGGCCGCCAGCTCGTCTGCCTACATAAGCAATGAAAAAAGTAAAATAAAAATATGGATCTTTAAGTTGTCCCTAAATCTTAAATGCAATTTTTTTACTATTGGTACACAGTAACAATCCTATAAGCGCATTTTTAAACTAGCGGAATTGGAGCCAGTTCAATTGCAACTTCAGTATCTGGGGGCACGGCAGTGACCCCGCCAAGTCGAGCGCGAAGCAAACACTGCCGTACCATCCTTTACAGGATCCATTTCGCCGCATTTTCAGGCCCCAATTTGAGAACCTTTGGATAATACCAGAGCGCTGAAATTTTCGTCATCTAGTAAGATATAATAACATACTTTAAATACAACATTTGAAGTCTGTAGGTCATTTAGTTGCGACGTTAAGCGAAAGCAAAGTTTCACATTTTCGACAGATAGACTCACTCACTCACTCATGATCATCAAAATAGAACTAGTACTTCCCACAAACTCAGAGAGCTGAAATTCGGTACAGAGTTAGGGTTTAATAGCTACATAAAGGGAAAACTATAAAAACTTGGATAGTCAAAGATCTGGAGTACCTGGTGACCCTGCTTAGATAACAAAATCATCAAAATAGAACTAGTACTTCTTACCATTAACTCAGAGAGTTGAAATTTGGTACAGAGTTAGGGTTTAATGGCTATATAAAGAGAAAACTATAAAAACTTGGATAATCGAAGATCTGGAGTACCTGGTGACTCTGCTTAGATAACAAAAGAGCCCAGCCAAACTATAAGAGATCGACATACCGGCTTTAAACAATATATATCCCCGATACCCGACCAAACCCGGAACCCTTGGTGTAGTAGCCGACGTCTCAACCATTACACCCAATGGGTCGTCCAATATTCCTTTCAAGTTTCTACAAAAAGAAGTGAAATCCCACCAAAAACATTCTGTAAAAAATCTAGCCATCTCGATGGAGCTGCTTGATTATCTTTAAAAAGTAATGAAATCAAGGCAAAGACGTGCCAAGTCTAAGGTTCCTTACTGCGATTACTTTATTTTGATTAAATAAAGTAATCACAGTAAGGAACCTTAAAAATGTACACAATGAGCCTAAAGGCGTCCCAGAGCGGCTTAGAGCGTTGCAGGGAGAGCTAAGTAAACTAACGTTTAGTGTTTGGGAAGAAAAGCGGGGCCCGGTCACGCGAATAGGGACCGAGCGAACCTACGGCTATTCCGCCGAAATAGCCGTGGACTGTCATAGGGTCGTCTAGCACGTCCGGTAGACGCCGACGTTTACACGTGCGAGGTGAGATATTATTATCAGTTGCTGTTGTATAATCATCAGAGGAGACAATGAGAGGGTTTGAATGCGCTAGTGCCGATTCGAAAAATCGTTTAGGCGCCCTAACTCTCTAGCCCTAAGTCTGTGTGAAGATAAATATTCACATCGCCTCCAGTAGCGAAACGGCGCAGCCATACATGTTCACCGATTTATGTATAATTTATTGAAGTAAGGGTCGGTAGCTTGGCCGTGTAGAATCAGAAGCTTGGTTCTACATGAGATCTGATGTCGTTTTTACAGCGCAAATCTTATGTAGTCGTCTAGGTAATATTTTACATGAAGTGATTTTTGTGGAATTTTCATATTTTAACTTCTAGTGTTTCATTGCAATGCTGCCATCTATCAAAATATTCTAGTAGTACTTATCTGTTTAAACCTCAGACAAAAGAATAAAGGTTTAAACCTTATCTTGAGAATTGAACTAAAAGCAAAAAGGTTTACTTCTACACTATATAGTTGTGTAACGTCTTTTAAGAGTGCCGCCAGATGGCATTAAAATCATAAAATAAGTCAAAAGTAACTATTTTTACATTGATTAAGAATCCGATATTGTTTACGGAAAATATTTAGCTTCTTCCTTTTCAGATATTTCAGTTTTTGCTGCATTTATTTTATAAAATAGATATCTACTCTAAAAATTATTCCTTTTTTTAGAAGTAAAGATAAATAGTTTTACAAAAGCTGCTATTAAATTGTTGAATGAACTCTTTGGTTTGTGTATTGTTATTTAGTGCTTAAAACCACTATTATAATGAAACATAACTTTAGCTAACTAAATAATTAATAACCCTTTTAAATCAGAAATAATAGCTTTAGTCGCAATAAATAAAATGAACATGAGTTTAGATTATGCATAAATTGTCTATGGTCTCTTATGCTGGGGCCACACTATACGTTTCATATAATAGTACCTATGCCGTTGTGTTGGCGCCTTGTCTGTAAATGTCATTGGTACGATAAGACGCTCGCCTACAGGACCTACTTTGTTTATTTAGTTTTATTTTCGACTGAGATCATGCCTAAATCTTTGATAAACAGTGAAAATAAAACTAATAAACTAAACCCACGGGACCGTCTCATCGTACTATACCAATGACGAGGTGCCAACATAACGGCATAGGTACTACCGGTATAGGTTTATATACAAAAGTAGGTGACCACACCTTAAATTATTAACGTCATAATTAATGATGGGCGTTGATGCCCTTTAGTAGCGAGAAAAACGGCAAGATCAGGGTTGCCGCCCATACTTTATTATAAAATATTGTGCATTATTTAATGTAAGTACTCTAGAGTATCAAAGTACGTGAAAACACTTTATTCTGCATAATTTAGTTTGATGATGCTGATTTTGATATTAGTCGTAGATACTACACACTAACAATACTTCAAACATACTCACCGAATCTCATATCTTACTAACTTATTTTTGTATTTATTGGCGAGCGGTATTCGGTAGGAATAAAATATTTATTACGGAATATATAAATTCTATTTTTTTTATATCGGAAAGAATTACAATTTCTAATACAAAATGCAACACTTAAAATTACCAATGTACTTTATATGCTAAAATAAATGGAGGCAACCCTATTCTATACATCAAAACACACGTGCGATTCCCATGCAGTCACGACACTCATTGACATATCAAGTGCGACCGTTTTAACGCATTCATTCTAGGATAATCTCTTTGATGTACCGACGGTTGAATTATCGCCAAACGGCGTTGTAATGGTGTTAAAAATTATCGCGTTCATGTGGTTGCCACACCTGGCCAACGCCTATCAACACCTATAACAACACGTACATTTAATGACATGTTCCGTTAGTGTGACCCCAGGGTTAGGCTCATATAAAGTCATGAGTACAGCTGCTCATATGACTCCTGTCGTTTCTATATAGTAAAGTACTCTCTGTGTTGTCCCAGTGTTACGTTACGACATTTGGAATAAGTGTCAAATAGGCGAAAATCCAATTCTGCACTCGTTGTGTCAGTCAAAATTTTAAATTATTTTCCTTCCTTCAATAAAAAGTGAGTAACATTTAATTAAAACTGTGGAGAAAAAAATAATTTTAAATATATATTACGCAAAAGTGACGTAAATTTCGTAACCTTATGTGCACGTACATTGATGTTCGCAAATTATCTAACCTTAAAAAAATTGTGGTTAAACTAAATAACTCTTTCGTGACTAATTATATATTCTCTAATTTTTTTTCTCACTGTCTGGTACGAACCGATAAATCCTAGCTGTTTGATTCCATGAATCAAATCTAACTATGGCTTACGTAACAATGACATTACGCCACCCTAAGCCTTGAAATTCCCACTTGGCATTGATCCTGACCCAATTTTGCACGTTTAAAATTATACGTAATCATTTGTTAAAATAAATGTTGATAAATTTTAATTCTATTAAATAGCAAGCTATATTTTCTGTATTTTAACCCAGTGATGTTTGCATTTGAGTTCAAATTCCAAGGTTACCTTTTTCTTTAAAACAAGTATACATAATAATAATGCAAAAAATACTTGATAAATTTGTCATTTTTAATTTTACAGATAATAATGGGTGTACCTGCAGGAAATGCTGAGAATGGAAAGAAAATCTTTGTTCAAAGATGTGCCCAATGTCACACTGTAAGTTATATAATTAAACTATAGAATTCATATTTAAATGCAATTAATGAATCACATTCTAACCCCTTTTGTAATTTCATTTAAAAAAGATAAAATATTGGAAATATGGACTTTCAATACTACATAAACTTATTAGATCCAAAATTATCCATAACGTTAATTAATTCTATGATATCCTTTAAGATTTTCTGTGGTTATTAAAATAAGAAACTAGAATTTTGGAGATATGCAATTATTCTTCATAATTCTTGTTTCTAACTTTCATCTCAAATCATATTCAATGTTAACTATGTAAGTATAAGGCAACCTTAATTTTTGTATTTAACAGGTTGAGTCTGGTGGCAAACACAAAGTAGGCCCCAACTTACACGGCTTCTTTGGTCGCAAGACCGGACAAGCAGCTGGATTCTCATACTCAGATGCTAACAAAGCTAAAGGTAATAATTTCTGTATTGTGCACACACAAAAACAATTGCCCTTTCAAAAAGCATGCAATATTGTACCAATATAGTCTTATATATATAAAAATTTCGTGTCACGTGTTTGTCCTCGATGGACTCCTAAACTACTAAACCAATTTTAAATTTGATTTGCATTCCGTGTGCATTTTGATCCAACCTGAAAGATAGGATGGCTTACATCTCAATTTATAGTCACAATATTATTTTATTGCAAATTATTTGTCTATTAAAGAAAATTATTTGTCATTATTACAATTATCTGTTGACTGGGTTAAGTAAGTATTCAATAGATGGCACTATGTTAAAAATACAAACGTCAAATACTATGAGTAATGACATGCGTTCAGAAATAATGACAAATGATGAATGTTTATGCGTGCGTTCATAAATTAAATGTTTTAAAAATTAGTTCAGCTAAAGGTAACACGATATTAATTGACTGTTAGGCGGTACGAAGTTCGCCGACTTAGCTAGTATATATATATTCATATTAATTGATATATTATGCAAACACATAAACAAAGAGTGTACATTATTCTATGTACCTATTTTATATAAATATATTTTTATTTAATTAATTAACACTGCGTTTTCAAAATGCACATCCCAAATTTACAAATTTAATGTTATTATTATACCTTAAAAAATCTATAACTGTATATTGTTAATGAGTATGTTATACATAATTCATCTAGAAATTCAATTATGCAAAATTAATATATTCCTAATGCACTTTTGTCACTCCAGAATTAAATGTAAAAAACAATATCTGTGCTGTTATATTATTTTGTCAAGTAAATACCCAACTTCAATAACTAGTTCAAATTAACAAATTAACACAAAAGTTATGTCATCATTAGTTCAGTAAATGCCTTTGTCATCCACATAGGCCCAGTGCAAATTGACCAACTTCACACAAAACGTTCCTCATGAGTTATGTAATTATTGAAAATTATATATCCAAATGATACTGAAACAAATTAATTTGTCATAATACATTAGCATGATAACATTGTTAAATAACAAATTTTGTAGTTATCCTTCAATATTATCTCAAGATACCTATTAATTAGTATCAATGTATGACTTAAATATGGTACATTTAGTTAACATAATAAACATTTGAATTTTAGGTATCACATGGAATGAAGACACCCTCTTTGAGTACTTGGAGAACCCCAAGAAATATATCCCTGGAACCAAAATGGTGTTTGCTGGCTTGAAGAAGCCCAATGAGCGTGCGGACCTAATTGCGTACTTAAAAGAAGCTACTAAGTAAAATCAGTTAATAGAAAATAAAAAAATAGAAAGACTTTTTCATAATATTTCTGAAATTTGCTTTCTATTTTTAGCCCAATCAGTATCAAAAACAACAGCATATTGCAATGTTTGCAAAATGTTTAGGAAGTAATTTATTCATAACCATGTCATATTTATAGTAGTGGTACTGTACACTTGTGAGCGATGAAGCTTATTAACTGTGTTATGTGTGATTTGATGTTATTAAATTAATAATATAGATATCATACATAGCTTTTTATTTAGTTATTGTTCATACCTTATTTATTTAGAAAACCAGACCATGTTACCTATTAGACATTATTTTAATAAAGAATTTTAAGTTCGTATTTATTTTATTTTATTAAACGATTTTAAGCAATTTTAGTACGTAAACTAAAGCCTCATTTCGCTGCGTTGTGTCGCGTCCAGTGTTGCCGAACTGTCAATAGTTGTACTATCGATACTTGACCTCGAAAATCATCCATATTATCGATAGCTTAGTTTAGTGCAATTGTATTAAATGATTGCAGTGCAATAGTATCGTAACTCAATATAGACTATCGATAGTGCAAAGTTATCAATAGTTGGTGTTATTTACAAAGCCGATATTATCTATAGTATTGCAGTGTACTAATACTATTACGCTAAACTAAGCTATTGATACTATTGCTTTTGCCAAACTATATATCGACAGTCTACTATCGAGCTGAAACAGTGGTCGCGTCTACGCAACGGAACAAGGCATTGTATGCCACACCTGCGTTATGTTAACGCTGCAACAATGCACGACGTCGCAGCTCCACTTGTTTATCCCATATAACGGGTCTCGCTTGGACCAAGTATATGAGAAAATCGACATCGGTATCGTGCTCACTCATCTATACATATAAATAAAATAGGAGTCTCATATTTTTATTTCTGTGCAACTTTGTTCATCATCATCAGCTCATTAAACGTCCCCCCGAGGGGCACGAGCCTACCCGTAAAGGTTGTTTAGGCCTTAGTCGTCCACACGGGCCCAACACGGGTTGGACGACTTCACGCACAACCTTTAAATCTCTTCGCAGGCGTGCTCAGGTTTCCTAACGATGTTTTCCTTCACCGTAAGAGCGTCGGATAAACGTACATATAATTCCGAAACATCGAAAACACATTGGTATATGGTGAGTCATTGAGCTACCTGCGCTCGACAACTTTGTTACAAACTATACATAAACTAAGTCTTGTTTTTTTAGTACCAGTGGCGTGCACTCCATATATGCAAATCAGTGCATACCCTGTGCGTCCAGACAACCCGGAAAATGACCAACATATCATTCATCGACATCACTCTATTTGACAACTTTTTTTATTATATATTGTTTTTGTAATTGGTGTCACTCACTTCGCATACTTTAGGGTATGATGAGTATCTAGTCATAATCGCTGTGCACGCCACTGATAAGTGCCAATTTCCCCCTGTATCTAAAACTTATATATTTAACAATATTGTATATCGGATGTGTCCCTTTTTTTGTTTACAGCTTTTATTTTTCAGATGGCCTTTACAGCTTCACCGGGCAATTGGCGAGCGCAGATATCTCTCAGCCTTAAAATTAACATAACGAGCCTAAGGGCGTCCCAGAGTGGGACTCGAACCCCGGCTCAGGGCGTTGCGGGGGGGCTTGGTAGCCTAACATATGTTTGGGGAGAAAAGCGGCCGTGCACACGCACTCGGCCTTAGTAGTAGGAGGCCTTGTGACTATGAGTGGAAATAGTACATACTCACGTAGGCGGCCCAATATACTATACGTTCGTAAAATTTACCAATAACATTGAGTAAATATATCGGACGATAGCTGGACGATTCGCACTTTGGTTTGCTCGATTTAGGCATGCCGATGACTGTGGCTTCTTTCCACGACTGTGGGAATATGACTTTACTCATAGCCGAGTTTAAATTCCGTTAGCACTGTTAATTTTCTTACCACCGTATTAATACGGCGGCGATGATAGTCCAAGAGAGGATTTCTTGGCGGGAAAGTGAAGTGCCATGTCGTCAGTTTTGTTTTATCAACTGAAAATTGTGTTTAATCGATTGTGAACGTGTAATAATACGTAGTGGATTATTAGGTGTTCGTGAACAAGTGCAAGTGTTGGCATTTGATACAAAACAGTATAACGGTCACTTTGAGTTGTCTCAAGAAGTCTGCGTAAGGTTTCAATAAAGTCTACATCTTTACTGAAACAAGTGTAGTATTCATACATCATTATCATCACTCATCATCATCATGTTCATCACACATTTCTTCATCAACAAAATAAAAGAAAATTAACTTATGGCGAGGCAGTATGGTGTATGAACTTAGCCTGATCCAAATGGAACGAATTTAAAAATCTCGTGACTTCTTGGCGGGAAAGTGAAGTGCCGTGTGATGTCGTCTGTTTGATTTTGATTTACTAAAATTTGTGATTAATCGAATGTTAATCTGTAATGATGGTGGAATAGACAAATGAGATTCTTGGGTCTATTTTCTCTATATCTCTTCTTCTGGAAGTAATCATAATGTAGCATGGGAATTTGCAAGCCATTTGATAACTTATTTTTCAAAAGGAGGTGAGATATTACTTTGTTTGTGGATGAGAAATAGTTTGATAGGCATTGAATTATATTATTTAATTATTTTATTTTGAACCTTCCTCAGGTTCCATCAATTTGTGGATAAAGAATGCCTGCAGCAAAGCAATGGCTATGACTGTGGAGTCCATGTGATTTGCAATACTGAAAGATTGGCAGAGTGTGCCCATAACCATGGACACATTTCATCATGTGACATGCTAATCAAAATAAATCCAAGTGCAAAGAGAAAAGAAATTTTAAATATTATTGAAATAATCGAATGTTAATCTGTAATGATGGTGGTTTATTAACCATTAAGTGTTTGTCAACAAGAGCAAGTGTTGATAAATAAAACAAGACAGTATAACTGTCACTTTAAGTTGTCTCAAGAAGCCCGCGTAAGGCTTCAGTAAAGTCTATTTAAGTCCACATCTTTACTGAAACTAGTAAGGCAATCATATTTTATCTTGTAGTCCTCCGAGATTATTATCATCAAATCATATCATCAACAAAAAAAATTACTAATGATGAGGCAATTTACTGTGTGACCTTAGCCTGCTCCAAATAGAATGAATTAAAAATAGGACGAATTTGGAAGAAAAAAATATTAATCAAAGTGAAAATGAAATGGTTTTACCGTGATAGTTCATCAGTCTTACAAAATATGTTTTAATGAGCAAATCAGTATTGAATATCAATTTTTATGGAGTTTAGTGAAAACATGTGACCAAAAGTATACTTATGACTAACGTGTTTAATATAACGCTTGATAGACAAATGAGATTCTTGGGTCTATTTTGGTAAGTTCTCTAATTCTGTTACAATTTCACCTGAAAATGATCAAATTAGTTTTAATTTTATTAGGACAATTTCATTTAGTTTTAAGAAATTTTATTTAATATGTTGAATGTTTATTGTTATGTTTCTTATTATCAGATCATACAATTGGGATCAAGTTCACTAAGTTGAAGAAGTATTATTAGAAACATAAAAAAATGGCTAACACATCAGTCGTGCTGAGCTTCCACGAAACATTATTGCATCGTTCAGATATAGAACTTTTGGATGGGCCTTATTGGCTAAATGATACTATAATATCATTTTATTTTGAGTATCTGGAGCGGGTTATGTTTAGTGATGCTAGCGAGTTACTGTTTGTTTCACCAGAAGTCACTCAATGTATAAAAATGGTGCAGACAGATGAAATAAAAACATTTTTAGAACCACTTAATATAAATAGTAAGAAATTTGTTTTCTTTGCATTGAATGACAATGACTCGCCAGATACTGCTGGTGGATCTCATTGGAGCCTCCTTGTGTATTCTAAGCCAGAAAGTTGCTTTTTTCATCTTGACTCTTCTTCTGGAAGTAATCATAATGTAGCATGGGAATTTGCAAGCCATTTGATAACTTATTTTTCAAAAGGAGGTGAGATATTACTTTGTTTGTGGCTGAGAAATAGTTTGATAGGCATTGAATTATATTATTTAATTATTTTATTTTGAACCTTCCTCAGGTTCCATCAACTTTGTGGATAAAGAATGCCTGCAGCAAAGCAATGGCTATGACTGTGGAGTCCATGTGATTTGCAATACTGAAAGATTGGCAGAGTGTGCCCATAACCATGGACACATTTCATCATGTGACATGCTAGTCAAAATAAATCCAAGTGCAAAGAGAAAAGAAATTTTAAATATTATTGAAAATTTGAAATCTTCTCATTGATTTAAATCAAATTTTCTTCTTGTAAGAGTGTGAAACATTTGTTCCATTGTTACTAGTTATTTACTAATGTTTATTAGAATCATGGATCATAATTAAAATTGAATTAACAATTGAGTAAAGTAGTATTTATTATCCCAGCAACAATCATATTTTTTATTATTTATCTTTTTATCTTATTTTAAATTTCAATATAAATTTATATTTTAGGACAAAAATTTTTCACATCCTTAGTATAAAAAGCTCAAAAGTGTAAAAAATATTGTTTAATAAATAAAATTCATATAAGTATCTAAATCAGTAGAGACAGACAATTTATGACATATAATTATGGTAACATATTCTCATTGTTTATAAAAATAAATATATATCTTAAGATTTGTGAGGTTCCACCCAACCACCAAAAGCTTTCTCAAGTTCCTCAGCTACAGCAAAGCAAAGTCTATCCATATTGTGGTTAGCTACTACTTGAATGCCAATTGGCAATCCTTCTCGGCTGAGCCCGAGTGGAATATTTGTTGCTGGCAATCCAAGGCAGTTTATAATGGATGTATATGTAAAATTAAATGCTTTTACTAATGGCTCATTGTGGTATGGAGCTGGTGTTGGATGGGTTGGATATAAGAATACACCATCATCTCCAAGCATATCTGTAAATATTTTTTCAAGATGCTCTCTTACATTAAGGTAGTATCTGTAATTGTCACTGTCTTTGTCAACCCCCGCATGGTCCATAAGTGCAGTAAAAAGGCCTGCAAATGTATTGGCAGAACATCCAACTGTGTTTTTTACGATCTCCCTTAAGATGGCGCATATGCCTTGTCCCTCCATGATTCGTTCTTCATATTTTATATCTTCTTTCATATTTGTCATCCATATGGGGAGTGATTTTCTGAGACGGTCAATTTTTTTCTCTTCTGCAATTAGGTTGTGTTGTGCTTTGAAATATTCGACCACTTTTTTCATGGCGGCAATTATATCGGGGTCTACTGGGTCCACTAAAGGTGCGTCGTTGCTAAATTGATAGAACACTTTAAGTTTGCTGACATCGACGGGCGCGTCCAAGTTCAATTTACTGCTGTTTTCTCCCGCCATAATATTTAGTAAGGGTTTTAAATCTACTGCATGTCTTGTCATGGGGCCAATACCTGAAATAAAAAAATATATGTGATGTCATGAGCTTTATTGGCGAAACTTAGTAAACTTTGTTTTAAACTTAAAAAATGTGTGCAACACTTTAAAAAATCTATCTACTCACCTAAAAAGGAATTAAGAAGGCTCGATTGGGCCGCTGGAAACTGTCCATCGTTTGAAACAATCTCCTTTGTAGGTTTGTGTCCGAATACACCATTAAAGAATGCTGGCATGCGGATTGATCCACCTATGTCGGAACCTAGGGGTAAGAGATAAAAATTGAATCACAAAAGTATAATATATATAATTTGGTATAATAGTAGAAAAATATATCGATAATGATAATAGTAATTGATAAAACAAAGGCATCTGTAAAATATTTATTTGAGTTTATACACGTTTAAGGTGTGGGTAGATATACCACAGTCACAAAATCTCTGGCTACTGGTGAATCTTTGATTACGCGTATTATAACATCACGTACAACAACTAAGCAAGTATATCGCAATTAGCGACTACTTCGAAAAACTACTGCGAAAAAGCTGCTATCACATGAAACGAAATCCCGAACATTACATTACATTTTCAATATTTTTTTGAAGAGCTTTCTTGAATGCGGCTTTTATGAATAAATGTTTAACTAAGATTTATTTCAAGAAAAACATGTCCCGTTCCAAAAAAATGCCTTTCGAACTAGGACAGATCCGGGGAAATCCGGACGGTGGGCAGCCCTACCCTACCTATAACTTTTTTTTCTGATTCAACTTGACATCATATATATATACAAAATGTGTTTGGTTACTTGCCAGCACGCATTGGACCAGTGCGATGGGTCCAAAACAGCTCAATGATGACAGTCGACTAGTTTCGGTGCTAAATTTTTTCATAAGACTTGGTATTGAAAAAAACATTACCAACGCCAAAGATGCTGCCACCAGCAGCTTGTAACGCGCCTTCTCCTCCAGAAGAACCTCCTACTATCCGTGTAGTGTTGTAAGGATTATTAGTTCTACCATAGACGTGATTATGCGTTTCCCACCTGAAAATAAGTTTAGCATTATATTTATTGAACATTGCTCATAAGTAGATAATGAGTAGATATAGTCAAATAAATTAACAATCAGACCAGGCGGTCTTACGTTTTAAAAAAAAATTAGTCGAAAAAGTTGCATAAATAAGAAATCGTTATAAAAGTGATCGTGCATAAGTTTCAAAGTAGTAAGTCCGAACAATACTGATGAGTTGTTGAACAATTATGAGGAAATTACCACATGCAAAGTTCAGGCACATTGGTGAGACCAATAATTATAGCACCGCTCTCTTGTAACAGTCTAATGACATCGCACGTTCTGTCAGCTATTACATCTTTTCTTAGAACCAATCCTGATGTATGATGAAGGCCTGAAAATAAACATTTAACATATAATTATTGTGTATACATCCACATGTTGCATATAAATAAAATGTAGGTACTTTACTGAGGTACCACATCACATCAAAGTATTTCACAACAAATTACACCTACGAAAATTACTAGCATAGTAAGAAGAATAAAAAATAAAATTCAAGACAAAATTATTTATTTGTTATTCATAGAGACTACAAATTTCATTCTTATTGTTAATTCATTTTATGAAGGAAAAATCGCTCAAATTGAAGTTCAAGTTTCATTTATCATCTCGAAACTACCCAGTACTGGGAACAGTTTGTTTCTTTCTCTAAGTTACGATGTACATATTAGTCTTATGCGAGTTATTTTTGTAGGTTTGATTCGGCTGGGTGTGATCGTGGTATACCTCATGGACCCAATTCTATGCTTTTTAGAAATACGTACATGAATTCTACTACTACTGAATACTTTGTACAGGCATAACGCCGGTTATTATAATAATTTAAGTTGAAAATGTTAAATAGATAACAGTGTCACAGCACAATGATTAAGACTTTTATATTCCTCAAGAGGTAAACTATTATGTAGGTATATTAATTCAATTTATAAAAATAATAATTATTAGCATACAATAAGTACATAGTAGTTAGTAAATTATACAATGAGTAGTTATCAGACTTTTTGAACATCATCATCATCACCATCAGCTCATTAAACGTCCCCACCGAGGGGCACGAGCCTACCCGTATAGGGTGATTAGGCCTTAGTCGTCCACGCGGGCCCAGTGCGGATTGGACGACTTCACACACAACCTTCGAATCTCTTCGTAGGCGTGCATGAAGGTTTCCTCACGATGTTTTCCTTCACCGTAAGAGCGTCGGATAACGTACATATCTTTTCGAAAATTCGAAAACACATTGGTACGTGTCGGGATTTGAACCTCAGCCCTCCTGGTAGGAAGGCGACAGTCCACACCACTGAGCCACCGACTCTCTCTTTTGAACAATTATCAATTATTTCGAATAGTTGTCAGCCATTACTCATTGTGCTTTGTGCCTATTATAGTATATGATTTTGAAGTCTGCAATTAAAGAATAAAAAAAATTGCATTCCTGACCATACCAATGATACCGTAAAATTCACATAGGTATTTTCTTATATTTCTGTTTTGAATAATTAGTTTATAGCTTACATAACTACAAACATACTGTAACTATAAACCTCTACTACTTCTTTTCTTTCTTATCATAGTTAATTCATTAACGTTAACTACGTCAATTATTAAATTAATGGAAGGAGCTATTTGTAAGATGACAATTAGCAAGGTGACAAGTCTAAGTTTGTATGTATTTGATTTCTTTTTTATTTGTACCTGTTGATCCTGTTGGTTTGCCTAATAAAATAAATTTACGTAATAAATAATACCTACCACAAACTTTATCTTTTATTCATACATACTTTGTATAACCATTTATAAGTAACGTTACCTTTGACAGCCATGCAGTCTTTAGTTGTGAAAGGCACACCCAGAAATGGTTTTTCTTTCTTCAATTGCTCCAGTGAGAGGGAGCCGCCTCTTATAAGGTCATCGGCCTCGCGGGCTTCTCTCAAAGCCAGCTCAAAGCGGTCCTCAACGAAGCAATTAAGGGCCGAGTTCACATCTTTTATGCGCCTTATGCAGGCTTCAAGAACTTCTACGCTGGTTATCTAAAAAAATAATAATTGAAATAGCCTTAGTTACACAATTGTGTAATCAACATCTTCCTTTGAATTAAAAATATTTGCCTATTTTATGAAATGATATTTGGTTAGTCTTGATTTTCGCAACTTATTTGTTTCATATGTAGCAGACGGTTTACCTATGCTTTCCGCAACAGTCAGTTAATATTTGCCAAAATACTTATTAATAAAATTACAAAATTGTATTTTTTGCAAATATAAGTGGCTAGTTATACAAAAATCTCTCTAAGAGACATATATAAAACAGTATTGGTAAGATCAAAAGTTATGAATAAGTTTCCCTGTATACAAAAATATGTACCTACCTAATAATAAAATATACAAACCCTATACTGATTGGCACCCGCTCAATAAAAACCTCTTAGGGTTAAAACAGATAGCAAACACAAACTCGTTCGAATTAGACATTCCAGGGTTTTTAATATTATAGACTTATATTTACCGTAAAAAAAACCCGTAATGGTGCCTAGGCCTTAGTTGTCCACGCGGGCCCAATGTAGATTGGACGACTTTACCCACAACCTTTGAATCACTTCGCAGGCGTGCGCAGGTTTCCTCATGATGTTTTCCTTAACGATAATAGCGTCGGATAACTACATATAATTTCGAAAATTCGAATACGTGGCGGGATTTGAACCGCATACCTACATACTTATATCTAAAAACTATCTGATACGAGTACTACAATGATAAAAAATAGAAATGGAAAGTCTTCTAATGTCCTCCGTACAACGTCTTTACACCTAGAACCCTCGTAGTCCTATGCTGGAAATAGGATCCCACAAAAAACATTCTGTAAAAAATCTAGCCAAGTCTCACAACATTAACCATAATAATAAAGTAATCGCAGTAAGGAACCTTAGACTTGGCACGTCTTTGCCTTGATTTCATTACTTTTTAAAGATAATCAAGCAGCTCCATCGAGACTTGGCTAGATTTTTTACAGAATGTTTTTGGTGGGATTTCACTTCTTTTTGTAGAAACTTGAAAGGAATATTGGACGACCCATTGGGTGTAATGGTTGAGACGTCGGCTACTACACCAAGGGTTTAATTTTCGATTATCCAAGTTTTTATAGTTTTCCTTTATATAGCCATTAAACCCTAACTCTGTACCAAATTTCAACTCTCTGAGTTAATGGGAAGTACTAGTTCTATTTTGATGATTTTGTTATCTAAGCAGGGTCACCGGGTACTCCAGATCTTTGATTATCCAAGTTTTTATAGTTTTTCCTTTATGTAGCCATTAAACCCTAACTCTGTACTGAATTTCAGCTTTCTGAGTTAATGGGAAGTACTAGTTCTATTTTGATGATCATGAGTGAGTGCGTGAGTGAGTGAGTGAGTGTCTGTCGAAAATGCGAAACTTTGTTTCGCTGAACGTCGGAACTAAATAACCTACAGACTTGAAATTTTGGGTTTAAAGTAAGTTATTATATCTTACTAGATGACGAAAATTTCAGCGGTCTGGTATTATCCAAAGGTTCTCAAATTGGGGCCTGAAAATGCGGCGAAATGGATCCTGTAAAGGATGGTACGGCAGTGTTTGCTTCGCGCTCGACTTGGCGGGGGCACTGCCGTGCCCCCAGATTATTCCATTATTCCAAAGTTTTTGAGACATAAAAGCAAACTTAACCAGTATTAATACACAAAAGCAATTTGGTGGCTTTGTGTGTCAATTGTGACGAAGATCGGCATTAAAGTATTATGCAGTGCCGTTGAACTTCGCTCGAACCGACTTTATATGTCATATTGTATTTTATTATGTGAAACAACGCAGACTTCGAAACTTCGTAACAGGATCTAGCTAACAAAAATTTCAATATATAGAAATATGCGCTCGAACCGAGTTAATATGTCATATTGTATTTTATTATGTGAAGTTAGTTTATTGTTACTTTGTGGCGAAACAACGCAGACTTCGAAACTTCATAACATATTTTATTCTTCAGAACTTTTTTTTTCTTAGTGTGTAAAGAATGTGTTTTTTAGAATATTAACATACAAGGATAATTGCTTTATTAACAATGAAGTAATTTTACCATGAAAACTGCGCGATGTTGCGTGTTATTCATACAGTCGCTCAGTACTGTAATCTTATCGACCCATTGTCAAGTTGATAGCAGGTTATTTAGTTTAGGCACCTACTTACAATTATCATATTAAATGATATTATTAAAATACATAGGACATGTTACGTATATGTTGGACAGATATTTGGGATATTGACATTGTTTTTTTGTATTTCTATCTTTTTTTATTTTCATCACAATTAAATTATTAAGTACATTACGTAATTAATAAATTTCTTACAATATGTGTAGTATAAATGTTGTGTGGCAATTATATCAGGTATTATATTCCTCGTTGGAATGTAAAGTCTACGCGTGTAAGCGTCACGAGTAAATTTGGCTTCTGTTACAATATTAAGAATAACTATGTTTATTGTAGTTTACTAATTAGCCACGGTTAGGGTACCTAGTTTTACCTTAGTTACCTTTATAAATTTCCATATTTTCGCCACTATCATTATTGCCTCAATGTGCGGCTTGGTTTTGGTAACTACATTGAAAAAGATATGGACCTGGAGTTTATAGTAAGCAATAAATTTACCTTGATTAAAAATAAAATTTACGCATTAAATTTTTAATGGAAATACGTACCAATATATTTGAGCTAAATAATATGCTTAACGGATGCCATGTTGTATGAAACTTTTATTTTGATGATAAAACATTTTAAATTTGATAGCGAAGGCGATGCGAAACTAATTATAGAGGTATGCATCTTGCACATATTTTTAATCAGATGCTTAAAATGACTGCGCCAACGTTCACGTTGGCGCAGTCATTAAGAAACCCGAACGATAAGTAACTTATTAATCGTATTTTTATCCAGTTTGTATTTTTTACACTAGCATTAGGTATGCTAGACACGAATGAAATACCACACTAATTTCTGATCGATTTTTTAAAAGGTTAATGTTTTACTAGTNCTTTTTTTTCTTAGTGTGTAAAATATGTGTTTTTTTATAATATTAACATAACAAGGATAATTGCTTTATTAAAATGAAGTAATTTTACCATGAAACTGCGCGATGTTGCGTGTTATTCAATACAGTCGCTCAGTACTGTATCTTATCGACCCATTGTCAGTTGATAGCAGGTTATTAGTTTAGGCAATACTTATCATATTAAATGATATTATTAAAATACATAGGACATGTTACGTATATGTTGGACAGATATTTGGGATATTGACATTCTTTTTTTTGTATTTCTATCTTTTTTTATTTTCATCACAATTAAATTATTAAGTACATTACGTAATTAATAAATTTCTTACAATATGTGTAGTATAAATGTTGTGTGGCAATTATATCAGGTATTATCTTCCTCGTTGGAATGTAAAGTCTACGCGTGTAAGCGTCACGAGTAAATTTGGCTTCTGTTAAAATATTAAAATAACTATGTTTATTGTAGTTTACTAATTAGCCACGGTTAGGGTACCTAGTTTTACCTTAGTTACCTTTATAAATTTCCATATTTTCGCCACTATCATTATTGTCTCAATGTGCGGCTTGGTTTTGGTAACTACATTGAAAAAGATATGGACTGAGTTTATAGTAAGCAATAAATTTGCCTTGATTAAAAATAAAATTTACGCATTAAATTTTTAATGGAAATACGTACCAATATATTTGAGCTAAATAATATGCTTAACGGATGCCATGTTGTATGAAACTTTTATTTTGATGATAAAACATTTTAAATTTGATAGCGAAGGCGATGCGAAACTAATTATAGAGGTATGCATCTTGCACATATTTTTAATCAGATGCTTAAAATGACTGCGCCAACGTGAAGTAAAAGAAAACCCGAACGATAAGTAACTTATTAATCGTATTTTTATCCAGTTTGTATTTTTTTAAACTAGCATTAGGTATGCTAGACACGAATGAAATACCACACCTTAATATTCTGATCGACTTTTTAAAAGGTTAAGTTTTACTAGTTTATATGATTATATTATGATAACATTCATAATTAAGAAGAAATATTTTGGTACTAAGCGAGAAAATTAACGAGAAAGTTTCGATTAATATTGAAATGCCGCACCATTTTGATCTCTTTTTGCAAGCTCAAAGCTAACTGGTAGAGAAAGCACTCGGCATTAAGTTTGCCTTTGTACATTACGAAATTGTGCATTTGTTTAATTAACAGCTAAATGTTTATCAAGAACTGGTGTTATAATAAATAAATGTTATTATTAGGCCTTCTTCATTTTTAATAATGTAGACACACAAATGTCTGGTGGATAGATTACATAGTGTAGCCGGGAAACTCATAAATATATCGATGTTTGTACACATGGCCACGGCCAATGATAAACATCCGATATAAAAGTGATAGCAAAAACATCGCTCAAGAGGAAAAAGAACTCAAATCAAAGTCTCATTTACATTTTAAAGACTTGATGGGTTTAAGTGTTTCGATTTTTTATTATTATTAATAACAATTATACATTCACCAATATAACACAACGCCATCTAGTTCCAATTTAAGTAATGAGCTTGGACTTGTAGCAGTTAATACCTATATTTTAATGAGCCAAAATTTAATATTGAAAAATACGAGATAATATTCTCAAGTGAAGATGAAAACAAGTCCAATAAAATTTTAAGTTTTAATTTAAAGTTTACAGTACTGTATAGTTAAATCGATTATGTTAGGTTTCAAGGTCGGTACTAAAGACATAGGATATTGATTAATTACTATGGTCAATGATAAACTACCAAAAGTAATTTTACTCACATAAATAGTAAAAGTTCTTTCCGGGACGTAAAAAAATTACATCAATCTATGTTTATTAAGTAACACATTTTAATACCTACCTACGTAGCTTTTAATAATTTTAAGTACCGCTACTATTAATTTAATTCAATCCGTAAATAACGTGTTTTGGATACATAACCTACCTCCTTTTTCCTTATTTTGCTGGCTACTTGCACTGCCGGTTGCTTTAGTATTTCATCAGCTATCGCCGGAATCTTTACTCCTTCATTCCCATAGTACAAGCTGAAAAAGAATCTTGCTACCGCTGCTATAGCTAGTCTCACAACATGTAACACTCGTAGTCGTAGTGCGATCGGAGAATTCCTAATCACTGTCGTACACATGTTCAAACAAATGTCCTGGTATTCGTATGAGTAATTTTCCGCTTGTATAGAAATAATCGATATAAACAGACACAAGTTTACGAAACGTTGGACATATTAGAGGAACTTGCCACTGACGCTTGCAACGCTTCCACCGTGGATTGTATGAATGGTCGAATCATACAATACAGAGTGCTATGGGGGGATACGTCGTATTATCGCTGTCTCGCTCTCGCCGCCTCGTTCCGGCTTGATGGGTGAGGTAACGCGGGGGCTTCGCGATCCAGACTGGTCAGACTTTGCGCAAAGTGCTAGACGGTTTTTTATAGTCGTGTCCTCCTTGGTGCTCTTGAAAACATGTCACCATAAAGGCTGAAACTCAAGTATGACCTTGTACACGAAGCTGATAATAAAAGATGCTTCTTGATAGCTTTTGCATAGTTTGATAATATTTAGTAACATGAATTTAATTATAGCATGATTAAATGAAACATTATTTTTGATATGACATTTTGCCGTACGCATGTTCTGTCAAAGATATGTCCATTATTAGTATTATCTAGAGTCTAAGACGGTCAAAGAAGTCAATTTAATTCAGCACAAGGCAATCAATGGTATTTTGTGTTATCAACTTGTGTATTTACAATGTGAATAAATTTTAGATTTGTGTTTAAATAATATAGACTGTTTTAAAAAGCTCATTAATTTTCAGTACCAAAACTAAAGCATGCTTTGTTTTTAACTTGTATAATTTTATTATGCGAAAGGTACTACGTAAAAGCTGACTCACACAGTATGTTTCAAAAAGTATTATAAGAATACCTTTGGCTGCTTTGTATATAAAATGTTTTACAAAAAACAATATTGTTGTTCGTTTCAGAACAAAATGACGGAACCCGAGGAAGACCAAACCAGTTCAGCCAGAAGTAGTCCGCTAAAAATTACTTTGCCTACCGTCCTTTGCACCCCCTGAACATTGTGATGATGACATTCTGGGGAACTCCTTTGTTTCGTCCCAGTCCAAGTTGTCGTTGCCATCAAACTTGGGCACACCTACGTCTCCTCTTAAACTGTCGTCGCCCTTGTCCTTACCTGCTTCACCGTCACCTTTTATTACCACTTCACTATCTGGAGCTTCAACGTCGTCCAGTCAAAATGCCGTCAAACCACTCGTCAATACGGGATCGGCGACGGGTAAGTGTGTTTTTCAACTAGATATATGAATAACGTATTTGGTATGTGATTCTGAATCGAAAGATATTTTTCATATTATTAGATACTGATTAACAACTATAAATATTTTAATAAGGCGGATTTGATATTTAAAGTTAACTTTTTAAGATAAATCAAATTTACAAAATTGGCTCAGTAACAAAAATGATAATATATGAGATACGATATATCTAGTAGGTATGTACACTAATTTTTTATCAGAAATCTAAGTTTTTTACTATCTGTACTACTAATAAAAATTAAGTAGGTATCATACAAATTGGTATTACGCTATTAAATATAATAATAATATGGCGTATTTTGCTTAACGCGTTTACAAATAACCTACGTGAATGTTCCTTTATGTCACCGGTATTGTATTTTTAAACACACTACAAGGAAAACCTGCTTTACTCGTTGCCTAATTTCAAGGGCTATATTACGAATAACTTGCAAAGTGTGTGATCAAATAATAAACCTTAATTATGCGGAGGATGGCTCTTTTTAAAAAGGTGGACTTCTGATTCTTATTACTAAGTAAAATATATTTTTGTATCCTATCTTTTTATTCATTATGTAAACTCGGCTGGACATGTTTACTGACGTCAGTAATATAACAAAAAGATTTATAACTTTTTGTTTATCCCAACCAGCCAGTCATTATAACTCATTTGTTTTTTATGCTGTATGAGCATTTAAAAATATCAGAATATTAACCATATTTATCTTAACGTTTGTGTTACTTAGCCTAAGTAAATGAGTGAAACAAAATATAAAACATTGAAATAAAATTGTACAGCGCCGATATATATCAGTAATTCATTTATTTTCTATATAAAAAAGTAAGCTTAGGAAGTACATTCCAACTAGGGGGGTTCAAAATGTATATATAGTTTTGATACCTACTTCAGAAGTGTGTCTGCTTAGTCTAAAAGTTATCAATAAGTCCTATATATTTAATAATATTCTGGAGATTTTTTATTTTAAATATGGAATTTTTTGGTGCTAGAACGAGGATTTGTCAAATTAAAAAAAAACAGAGGCATGATTGAAATCATGAAATGATATGGTGAAAACATTGTTTTTTATGTCAACTGGCTAGGCCATTGTCGGAGATGTTGTTTACACTAATACACAGAGAAGAAAAAATAAAATGTTTGTTGTATAGGGTGGGCTCCGAAACTACTGGAAAGTTGGAAAGTTACATTTTCACAAAAATGATAGGGATACTTACTCCTAATGTAGCGCGAAGCTTGGTCGCGACGCAAGTTTTTAATAAATTCAGCATTTCCCATTTTCAACATTAATTTTTACTCGCGTAGAGTTTAGGAATTGGGAGAACAATTTCAAAATTAATCAATTAGGGACGATGTCGATAAATAATATTACAAAAAAATATCTTGCACAGGACCCGATGGAATAATATAAGAAAATATGTATACGTATCAGTAATGAATTCAGCTCACGCGGTCGTATACTTTCTAAATCATATTTTCGGTCAAAGCGTACTCTTATTCTTATCGTCTTCGATATTCTAAGCGCATTTTCCATGCATACCAATCGCTTTATTTCAACAGATAAATAAATATATTATACATTGAACGAAGATAGCTTAATTCACTATACCTTGATAAAGGTTTATTTGTAGCATTGTTAAACATCTCTATGTCCACATTTTTATGTACTGTATGCTGCATATAATGGTAATTAAATGATTATAATTGTGATAATTCCAAGTCAAGAATCGAATTTTATCCAAGCGAGCTTTAGAGATCTTCTTCTGCCATTTGGTCAACTATTTAGTATCTTAGTTAAGTTATATCTCAAGGCTCAAACTTATTACACGAACACAGAAGGTATCTCCTTATGATGTGAAAATAATGTTTATAAATAAACCAAACAACAAATGAAGTATTTTGCAACCTTTGATATTTAAAACAGTCACCATGTCGTGTTTTGTTTTCATTTTACCAAAATATCTTGTTTGTTTATTATTTTTGCGTTGTAAACCGTATTTTAGGTCCATCGCACACACCGACTTCAAGCAGCGACGCGATCAAAATGCAGAATCACAAATTGTCGACCTATATACAATTGAATAAGGGATAAAGTCGTTTGGCTCAACGGTTACGAGATGCTGTAAAAAGTTACAATATATAACCTTTATTTGCACAACTATCACGCATATACATTTTTTTTAAATATTTTTATTTATGTATGTTTCTCTCGAAGTTGCACCATTTCTTTGCGTCAATACTACACTTTATAATGTCGTCCTAAGAACTGGGAGATACTAGATGTTAATTTACGGTTATCCACAGATACAGATGATTGCCCATTGTGATAGTAGCTTAACTTGCGCAATTTATAACATTGCCAAAAACGCCATCCTTTAATTTACTTATAGTTCTCAAAAGATAATACGTGTTTTTTACAAGACGCCGTAAACATATAAAAGTCATTAAGTGTAATTTATATTTTGCGATAGTGTGATTCTTTGTGGTGTGCAATAACTACACTTTAATACAACACTTAGTGCATGAGTAATAAAAGGACACATTAAATAGTTTATGACCATGACGTTGAAAGGGAAACTAACTTACTTTAAGCCTTATAATGACGTATTTGGGGTTGGCCTATCTTAAAGACATAAACTAATAAAAATTAATTGAGTCTTGGTCATCTATCTATATATTCTTAAATTAACAATGTGTTCAATAAAGTCTCATCAGCTGTCTGCGCTTGTATTTGCTCCGAAATACATGTGTATACTTAACTATTTTATAAAGTACTCGTATCATAGTATATAGATCCTGTTTAAGTTTCTAATTTAACGACCGCATCAATAAAATAGCGAACCAATAAAAAAAGAAATACATACATAAAAATATTGAAAAACCTAGTAATATACCTATCATGAGTTTCTTATTCTTAAAAACATACGCTTCACACTTACTTACATTTAATATGCGTAGGTGCAAGCGCAGATTGCTGATGAGACTTTATTAAGGATGAAATTATTCGTAGCTCAATACAAAATAAACGAAAATGAGAAATATTCAGCCAATTGAATGAAAACATTAGTATTATAAATTGCAATTATTTTTAGGATTTACCTTTCTAAATTACTAATTCTTTCGCCTTTATTCATTCCTCTGTTCATAAGTAGGACAGGGTGGTTTTTCCTATGACATTTAATATTTTCCTAAAAGGAAATCCACCATTATCATTGTCAGTAGACTAAATTTAGGGAAAAATACTAAAAATACTAACTATTAATGATATTAACATTCATCGAGTCGCATATCTACAAAAATAATTTACGAAATTTATTTTGACTTTGCAATTTACGGTGTCACGGATATTTGGTTCAATGTGAGCAAATTTCGAAAACTTAAGGCAGACAACACTACAATATTAACGAATTCTATATTATTTGAGAAGAAAAAATGTATGATACTGGTTTTAAGCCGAACATGAATTTATTGAAAAGGGTTATTGAAAATATCATTTAAATTTCTTCAGCATGAGATTTCAATCAATCAATTACATGTTTTAAATTGTATTCTAACTGAGAAATTTATTTTATGATATATTTGGTCTAACCGTATTTGTCCTTGTTTGCTTTATAGATAATTGAATAGGTACTTAAACAAAACTGCCTGAAATGAAGGAGAACTGTTTGGCATGTTCAGATTTATTTCAGCTGAGTTTCGTTTATTTTATGTATTTCAAATGTTTAAAGGGTCCTATTACCAAAGATGAAACAAGTTTGAATGTGAAAGATGTTTTAAATTAGTAATAACTCCAAATATACAATCAATAATTATTATATTTCGAATATATGCGTATAAGATGTGAAACACACTGATATGATTATTACATGTTATTGGTATTGAATGCATTTGCAAGCTAGTTTCGTATATCAATCAATTATGAATATAGTCGAGCTGCATTTGGTTTCAGCTTATAAGATATTTTATATGCATTACCAATTTGAACCCTTTAAATATTGTTTATTAATATATTTCTAAAGTACCTGAAAATTACAAGTTTTTAATTAAAATCAACAACGCTTAATCTTATCGAAGTTATTTATTCGCAATATATTGAAATAAGGAAAATCTGAAATTCCTTTGTTACAAAAATAGGAATGATATTGGCTCAATATTTACGTAGGCCTCATTCCTCATAAGAGGCTAAAAATAAAAGAGGACGTGTAAAAATTTCATGTCTTTAAGACGAAACAGCATTATGGCGTCACGTAGGGGAGACGAATGGGCTACTATCACGTTTCCATCGCATCTAACAAATTCTCACATTTCACATAACAAACAAGCCATAATTTGTGGGCAGACTTGCCGCTTATATGACGTAAACATAACAAATAACATTTGCGTTACCAGTGATTCACACTTTTTAGCTATGAGTTTAAGCAAATATATTGTAGGTAGGTACTACTCCAGATAGATCCTTTGGCCACAAAACTATTTATAATTACTACAACTAATACCTTTTGTTATTTTTCTGTTAATGACCAGTTTGATAAGGAGTAAACAGTAATTTTTTTTACGATAAGTATAATCTGCCTAAAAATGAGTTTGAGCATGCTCTGTAATGAAAGTAGAAACTTTTAAAATGCATAACATTGTTTAGGTACCTACACGGTTTCTAAGTCAACCTTTAGATTACATACACAAGACATCTTCCGAAATGTAATCTACATTTCGGAAGGTGTCTTAATTAGTTGTTACGTTCGTATACTGCAAATGGGTAAAGTAAATTCAAAATTTTCACATATTGTAGTGCTTTAATTTTAATTTTGTTTTGTTTCCTATTTTCTAGTTAATAAATTATATACAATGAGGGTACCAACCAAACATTATGTACAATATCAATTTTCACTTGTTTAAAATTATGAAAATAAATAACATTTGTTTTACAAACTGTGTGACTTTGTTTCTGAAAATTACATCATGTAATAAAATTAAAAGAATGATCCGTCACACTGCAGAACCGTCGGGATGCTTTAAAATGTTTGCAAACTTAATTGAGATAGGGTTTATTGTGTCTTGTCATAAAAGAGACTACGTCAATAGAATTTGCTTTGCAATAAGTAACTACAAATATCTGTACATCTAATGTACTAATTTATATTGCCGACAGATAACACCGTTATCGAACATACATCAACTACGTGTCAAAATTACCCCTGACAATGACGCTCTGATCATGTATCACAAAATCTCCGTTCCTTTTCGTCACAGTTTACTGTGGAGAAAGTCGTTTTAGTGCCTTAAAAAATATTTGGACTACAGCGCACGCGAGTCTAGCAAAATTTATTTGCCCCAGTGTATTGGAATCTCGAGGGAATCTTAACTAATATAAAATGTTTCAAACTCGAATCTCATACCAGTATGGACATGGTGAGTTCTGTCGAATAGAGAACACTCACTATAAACCATCGCAGCATGTTAAGTTTATCAAACTCTGTAGTGAAGAAAAGTATTGAAGTATGTCGTAGTCTTGCAGTAGATGCATGACTAATAGAAAGCATCGCGTAATCAGGAGTGAACACACGGTCAATTATACAATTATGTATAAAATACATATTTCTATAGGTTATAAAATAATCGAGTAGGTATAGGCTACCTATACCTACTCGATTATTTATTTCGCTCTACTTTTCCGATCGGAAATGAGGAGAGAAAAATGCTAGTCACGGCGTGAATTTTATTTTCGCGCCATTATTATCAAAATTTCTGCTGCGAGTTTTGATGCTGGAATACTATTGACTAAGTCAAACATTAAACATTTTAGTTATTTGTAACTATTTATAATATATGTGTCTATTACCGTACGGTTATATAAGTATCTGTAACCACAAAGACTTAATTAAAGATGACATACATCCAATGCCACTTTATTAAATAAGTCACAAATTATATTATTTTCAGTCTTATTGTGTACCTGATTAATTGTATCAGTCTCTTCTTTGAATCATATTTAGATTAAATAGGTTACCTATTAGTTTTATTAGTACTTTCTTTGAATAACTTTTAGAATTAACATCTTATTAGTTGAATTAGTAAATATTAATTTTCATTCAAATTAATTATAAAATGAATAAATGTGTTTTGGTAAGTAATATAGAGTACAAAAAAAAATAAACACCTAGATTCTAGGACAGTAAATGACGGCACATCGTCATATCAATAGAACATGTATTTTGTTGTAGATTGATCTGTTTCGTTACTGCTGATATAATAAATTATGATACTCGTATACTATTATATTCATCAGTTTGACTTGCCTTACTGGCTAATAGATTCTCATGTGAAATTCACTTATATCTTACAGGAAAACATTGACCCTTAGGGAGTATGTTGGATAGAAACCGTACAAAGTGCCTTCAACTTTTTATTGCGTATAATTCCCTGGATGATTCAGCTTTGTTCCTCTATCATAAAAATAATATATCTTTGCGGTGGACAAATGTGGTTCAATCAACGAAGGTATACTTTGTGTTGTTATTCGTCATGTAGTACTTATAATATATTAAAAGGATGTTACATAGGTATACAAGTTTATTATTGGGTACCCAAAAGTACCAATACAATAAGTTATAGCGGTGTTCCCTATTTAAGCAAATAGAAAAGCACTTATCCATAATATATTTTTTAAGATTATTTTTATGTGACCAAATGTACAGGACCATTACGACGCTCACTTGATGGTAAGTGATACGCCTGACCATGATAGTGCGGCATTGATTGTAACCAACAACATATAAACAGTTATTATTCTCCATCAATGCCACACTGCACCCAAGACCCGAGACAACAGATATTAGATCTCTTATACCCGGTAATTGTACTAGCACTCAGATTGCCTATTAAATAGCAACCTTGTCAATATTTAACATGGAATATAAAGATATAGGAAAGACAGAAGGTATGGTTCAGTAACCATAGTTTTACTTTTCAAGTAACTTAAGCATAGAAATGAATACTTAATTTAGTTTTTTTTATAAATGAAGGCTTTACCGCGCTATGCGTTACGTTACGATAAGCAGTAAAGACGTCAGGAACGCAGCTTGCTTACCAAGAAAAAAGTACTGAAAAATTTTATTTGAAGGCCTGTATTCTAGAATGAGACTCAAGCGTTGATTTTTACTAAAATCGAGTTAGAAAAGCATAGCGCTATATACTATAAATGGCGCAATCTCTTTCTAACTCAATTTAAGTAAAGATCAATGTTGAGTCTCGTTCTAGAATACAGGGCTTAGACTGATAAGTACCACGACTTTACTGTTGAATTAAAGAATATGTGAAGTGTCTATGTAACACCCATGTCGTTATAAGGCGTCGTTAAACATGTGAAATAATTGAAATTGCTCTTACCTCCTAATTAAAATGACCAATATCTACTATACTCTACAAGATAAATTTTGAATCATTGGCATCCATTACCTATTATAGTAATTATATTTTTAAATTACAACGTTTTTAATTTTTTTTTGTATTGTAATATGTATTATTGATTAATCGCAGTGTTAAAATGTTCAGGGTTAAAAATATTTGACTTTTGTATCAATGGGTAGATTTGCCTCGTGTTTGAGGGATTTACATAATTATTTAATCAAGAGTAGGTTCTTATTTTAAAAAATGCCGATGTTTTCGATATCACCCTGAATTTTAAAGAGTCTTAAGGTACTAAATTTAGACGTACTAACACGACCGCTCTCTAGCGCATTGCGTAACGCATATTCTCCTGAAAAAGGAGAAATAAATTTGCTTCCGTCATTACTCCTCATAACTGCTAAGTAGAATAGGTCGAGGCTACAAGTATATGTGTAAGGCAAACAAGGAAATACCTCAGGTTTTACAACTTGTTTGCTATATGGGTCAAACACAAAAACGTTGAAAAAAGTGTTCAGGCTACATAAACTGTCCATAAACATTATATTAGCGTCCAAGCATTTTTTAAAGTCAAGTTTACCTTTTTGCCGATTTGATTACCCAAATTTTCTTAGATTTGAATTATAAAATATTAGTTTATGAATTTCTATTGTGTGAAATAGTCCCCTTACGTGGACTGTTCGGATACTACGTCCGTAACTTTGGACATGTTTTAAAAATATTCCGGAAATGAATAGTTTAATTTTTTTGATAAAATGAACATTACAAATAAAGTAGCTATTTAAACATGAGTTCGTAAAAATATTATCATTCCTAAATTACGAATAAAAACATAGAAACATATTGTTCTGAAATTTATAGTCTTCTTCTGTAGGCACGAAAAATATGCAATATTTAAAAAAAAAATGCAACTGTTATTTTTTTTAAATTGTTTTGGCGGTACTATTTACTTCATCTGTCACTTGTTCGTTATTTTGATAAACCGTATTGAAAATTGTGAAGAATAATTAATTAAAGCGTTACACAAGATTTTGGTCATGTTTGGTAAGTCTTTCCTGTATTGCGTATATGCTGGTAAGTGTACCCTTTATAGATAAATGAGACCTAAACTTCTACGCATATTAAGGATCTGGCTACAAAATCTAATTCGTTTTTATTCTAACCTCAAAATGTAGCACGCCATCTTTAATGTAATTGCATTTGTCCCTTCCTGTAGACATCTTTCTTGTAGACACCTACTGTTATAGTGTCAAAAAAACAGTTAACACATTTTTATAAAAATGTTTTGTTACTCAGATGATGAAATCCAATTAATGATTTACAACTATCCCCACTTTTAATGACAGCTTTGGAATTTTTTTGGTATGTACCGCTTGCAACGTGGCCAATACTTACTGCACGCAACTTATATGCTTAAAACGATACTGTATGTAATGTCTTATGTCAACTTTAAGTGATTGTTACAATTACGATGCCACGAGCAAGTATTACGAAAAATCAGCCTTCCGAGAAAGAGAAAAAGAAGCAGGCATGAGCAAAAGAAACTCAGTATTAAACGTATGTGTGACAGTCATGTTTCGAAGGGAAATGACGTATCGAATTTGGTTGGTTTTATGGCATGTGTAAGCGTTAATTGTAGAGGCATACTCGTAGAAACTTATACGATCGACGAGTCCAAGTTTTCTGAATTCAAGCTTGTTTTGAATGAGAGTGCCACAGGTCCTTTCAAAGGAACTCTCGAATACATCAAGCAAAGCTTGATTAAAGCTGAAGAGGCGAAAAATAGCCTAAGTGAGGACTTACGCTATTTTTCAACTGATTCTCCTCAAGCAGGACCTTCCAATTTAGTAATAGCCCAACTAACGCTCATCTATTCCATCTCCAGATAGCCCAGGAACAAGTGAAGCTACAAATGAGTCAATAACACCCGGTTACTTTGAAAGATTAACACCAGATGATTTGATTCAAAACCAAAATTCAGTAAGCCAAAGTCCTGTTAAGAGATTGAGTCGCTTCTTTTCAAACAGTTCTGATTTATCCTTAAAAATAAACCCAAAGAAACGACATCTGTTTACCATTTAAGACGGTTGTAACAATGAATGTTTTTTGCTAATTTTCTACTTATATGATGTCTTCTTTATTTGCTCATATGTCCAATGTATAATATTATTTAGTTTCCTATGAGGAGTGACTATATTTTAAACATAAACTAGATTTGAAGCCAATGATGGCAACGATTAATAGGTAAGCTATAAGGCGTCATTATTCTGAAGAAAACTCTCTCTTTTCTTTGAAATGTCTACAGGAAAGATGTCCATTCTCTGAATAACTTTTGATTATTTTTCATTATGTAAACTACAAGTCATATCAAATATTATTTATTTAGTAAGAATAGTGAATATCATTTGAGCATATTATATAAGGGCTTTTCAATGGATGGTAATAATTTGATTGTTTAAATAAGGTTAATATTATCTGCTGTAGACAAGTAAGTCTTTTCTGTGTGCAATGAAAAATTAAAACTGTAATTTCTGCCAAAAATATGTTAGACTGATCTGTGTCGATATAATTAGGAATAAACAAAGAGTATTACTTAAATATAGGCTGAATTTAAAAATGAAATATAATGCTTTATTTTTTGGAAATTGTCAATGCCGCAATTTGTGTTTGACCCATATATATAAAATAGTCTTCAGATGTTTGAGTGAGCAAGTGAAGAATAATATAATTTGTGCTTTTACATATTTTGTTACTAACTTTCAAGGCATTTCTAATATTCGCTTTATTTTTTCGTTTTATATTAATCAAATATTCGTTTCCTCATTTAATTGTACGGTATTTTGATACGGCATTTCATAGAAATAAGTGTCCTCAGCTCATTGGAGGTGTCAGTATTATCATAAATTCATAATATATAATATATACAGACTTTTTAAGAGCAAACTGTGTATTATATCGTCACCATCTCATTTAATATATACATGTTAATGAAATACGTCAACAACTCAGTTGTTATACATCCTATCTGTGATTTCTATCGCCTGTAAGTACTAAACACACCAGTGATGCCAATGCTGTATAGTCACGATATCCATTAATTTCACTAAGTAGTGAAACTACGATGGATGGATATCAAGATCATATTAAAGTACCCGCGCACTGTTTAGGGATAAGGCCTTAATCCTTTTGACGGTCATAGACGCCTTTAAGCGTCACACACAATAGGTGTTCCATTGTGTCTGGTACCCTGACGGTCAATGGGTTAATTTGTTCTTCGATAAGTAGAATTTGTTTTATTCCTAAGAGCATAAATAAAATGTATGATATGTCCCTCCAGCCCGATGGACCTCCGACTTGCACAACTTTGCAGGAACGGCTGGGTGAGGATCGGAATATATTGCGCAAAAAGGTGGATACCAATGTCTAACAATGAACTGCAATAGGATGAGAGATGGAGAGTACCCTTATATTATATAAAAAAAATAATATTCTATTATTTTTCTGGCAATCTCCTAAGTATTTAAATTATTAAGCTTAATTCGACAGAAGTTTTCTATAGGTACGTCAAAAAATCTAACAAGAAAACGATCGGTCCCTGAACATAATTTAAAGAAATATAATATTCAATTGGTATGAGTCACCTACACTATTTTTATTCTATGCAAATACAATTTTTCGACCAAGTGCAGTTTTTCTTGGCACAAAATAAGTTCATTAATAAATAGCAAAGCACGCAGCCCACCTCATAGTAAATGGATAATGTTGCTATAGTAACTCAATTATCCCAAAGCGAGATCATAAAGCATTTACTTACTTATGGCAAGAAGATGTAGAGTCACGGTATCCAGTAATTTCGCGATCCACCATGCAACCCGGAACACATCTCTAAAAGCATAACTATGGAGAGAGAAAGGAACAAATAGATGAGATTGAGGTACCTACGTAGATGAAATTATACACCTTTTTAGGTTTTATTAGGTAAATTTTTTAGACATGTGCATCTATTTTAAAGCATCGAGCGTAGAATGTTATATCGAAAGACACTTCGTCGATACGTGACTTCGCCGAAATCACCCTTCGTCGGCAGTTGGTTTTACGATAAGAACGTTTCGCCGATAGATTTTTTTGTAATTTAACGTATCGCCAATTGAACGTTTTGTCGAAGTCACCTTTAACTTAGTTATTATATTTAATTGTTAACAATCGGTCGGCGGTCAGTCGACGAAGGTTGATTTCGGTGGAGTTATCTATCAACGAATTGTCTTTCGGTATACCATTCTACGCTCTAAAACATCAACGAAAAGTACCTGCATGTTAATTTCATGTTCTTAATTGCATGTAGTGACATAATTAATATGTGGTCGGTCGCATAATTATGTTTGAGTTAGAATTGCAGTGCTTGATTGTGATGTACTTGCCTAATCCATAATATCTTGAGTAAACATTAACTAAGACNTGTAAAATTAAAAAATTTTTGTTTTCAAAATACCTACACATTATAAGTAGCTATACATCTACACACCTTCACATATATTCAACTTTTATAATTTTTGTGTGATTAATAAACGTTACAAAAAATGTATTTCTTATTTAATCGATTACATGAAATGAGGTATCTTTATGAAATCTAAGCTTTTATATAACACATTTATGTGTCTGGTGTTTAAAAAGTAAGTTGATTCCACACGATAGATATTGTATAAGTGGTTTTATGATGTGAATCAAATTTGGTAGTCTAATATTGATGATATAAAACAAAGGTGAGTCAAATGAATTTGAAAAACGTCATTTTTGTTTTGTAAGGTAGTTAGGTATTCGATAAATAAACGAATTTCCCAACACTTCACCGTTTACCGTTGAGTTCGGATTAAAGCGCGGAAAAAGTTTAATGAATCAAAGAGCGTTCACATCCAAAGCTGCCTTTCCAATGTACGAGTACGTACATTTGCTTTAGGTATACGTACATTTGAATTTTGGAACACATATACACTCACAGACTCTGGATAGCAGAAGTTAGAAATATATAAACTGTATGAATTATCTTAATGTTTTGGGATCTGGGGGCATGGGAGGGCCCCCGCTAACTACCTGTTCTCGAAGTGTTTCGTCGTTTTATGAACTCATAGAGTTGATTTCCGATGTACCAGATAGTTCATATTCGCAGAATACTATGTCAATAATAGATTTATTAAACATAGAAAGTCTTAATTTAATAGCTCTAATACTTAAGATTTTGTTGATACCTAAAATACGCCGATTTCATCATTGAAATACTGACACACTGATGATCATCAAAATGTTTGGCTACTTCCTAAGGTGTTAGAAAGCTGAATTTTGGTATGTAATCTAAGTTTAGTATGATGAGCCAACAAAAATTTCATAAACTTATTACTTTTAACTCTCAACCCCTGAAATGGAGGTTAAAAGAAATAAGGGAGGTGTAAATTTATATGAGACATTCAACTATTTTATGAACTAGGACATGAAAGTATATACACGAATCGCTAATAAAATAAAAAAAACCTATAAAATAAGTACTTAATTTAGTTTCTGATCTGATGTGTAGAAATTGTTGAATTACGGTCGGAAGAGATAGGTACATGAGATCTGATATCTTTTTCACAGGGCAAACCCTATGTCGTTGTCTTAGCAACATTTTACGTGTTTTGGGTGGGATATCTTATAGTTGTTTCTAAAACAGGTACATATTCAATTTGTTAGAGGAATTGCTTGTGCAAATATGCTATATTTCGTATCAAAACAAGATGAAACACTCCAATGAATGAAACAGTCGGGCCTTAAGTAAATAACCTCAATTTTATCAGAGAGTTATAAAATAAAAGAGGCGGTACTTGAGATTGCTTCAGTGGGCTACAAATTCAATCAAATTGAAGGCTTAAGCAAAGCTCGGGACAGTTACTGGGGCTTTGCTCGCTCAGAACTTGACGACGCTGAAAGGAGAAAGTTATCTATTAAATCGATTGCCTTTCGATTTAGTACCAAAGTAAATGATCAGTTTTTTTTACGTTTATTTGTAAATTTGAAAACATTTAATAACATCACTACCTACCTGTATTTCGATATAACTTAACATCAGCCTACCAATAAAATTGATAATAATAACTGTCATTTCATTACTTATCTCTACCCTTCAGTTTAAAATACAGCAACATGAAGTCTATGGGCGAAATAATGTAAACAAATCCTATTGTTTCCTTTACCGAGTAATTCGTGTTTATACATAGTTGCAATAATAATTTTGGTAATAGATACATAATTATTTGAAGACAGTAAACACGTCATAGCTAATCATAAATCATGTAGATTATGTTGTCTACGCGTCCGTATTACTTATACGTATGTGACGAATACAAATTTTTCGAATTAAAGAAGAATACGAAACTGTGTACAAACGTACTGGAGGATGTCTTTAAGACCCTGGACTGGGCTGAACGAGGCGTGATGGAGCTTTTTTTTTTTTCGAACTGACTACTGCTGTTGGCCGCAGATGGCCTTTACAGCTTCACCGGGCAAGTGGCGAGCGCAGATGGCTCTCAGCCTTAAAATTTACACAACGAGCCTAAGGGCGTCCCCGAACGGGACTCGAACCTCGGCTTAGGGCGTTGCGGGGTATGTGATGGAGAGTATATTTCTCATGTGGTAGAGTCATCGGAAGAGCTTGCTGAGATGATGAACAGCCTAAATGAGTCTTCCAGACGGGTTGGGCTTGGCATGAATTTGGACAAGACGATAGTCATTTTCAATGACCATGTCATGCCACAACTAATATACGGCGGTGGCATTGATCTCAAGTTTGTGCAAGAATACGTTTACCGGGTTTGGCCTATCCAACCGACACAATTTCGAGAGGGAAGCTAGTAGGAGGATTCAGTTGGGCTGGGCGGCATTCGGCAAGTTACATCAGATCTTCAAGTCGACGATTCCGCAATGCTTAAAGACAAAAGTCTTTCAGCAATGCGTCCTACCCGTACTAAGATACGCAGCTGAGACATGGACACTGATTGCGGGATTGGTTCACAAGTTCAAAGTCACTCAACGCGCAATGGAGCGTTCTATGCTTGGGGTCTCTCTTAGGGATAAGATCAGATATGATTTCATCCGTAAAAGAACTAGTTACCGAGATAGCCCGCCGGATCAGCAAGTTGAAGTGGCAGTGGCTCGTCACGTATGTCGCAGAACCAATGGCCGTTGGAGCAGAAGATTGGAGACCGCGTCTCGGCAAGCGTAGCGTATGGACCGACGACTTGCGAAAGGTCGCTGGTGGAGGCTGGATGAAAAAAGCGGAGGACTGGGATATCTGGCGTTAAATGGCGGAGACCTATGTCCAGTAGTGGACTGCGATAATTTAAATAGGATAGGAAGAAGAATACGAAAAATTCGATAACAACACAATCTTATAGTACAATAATAATTAGCTGTCTTTAACTTCAATAGAAAAATAAATAAGCAATAAAGCGGTGAAACATTTGATTTCGACGTCTGCGACAACTTTTTGAAGTTTTGTATTGTATATTTACATCAACCAAATATTTGTCATTAAATATCTGCATTATTTTGTAAAACGAGTCGTGTTGTGGTTGCTAAAGCCATTGTAATTGAATGAACAACCATTTGCAAACACTGTTTACAATATTTAGTAGCCGCTTCTACCTCATACGATAATATTCTGCACTGACCGTGTACATTTTTGATTATACATGGTGTCAATACTTTTATTTCCAACGTCATATGACGTAAGACATTAGCGCCTTACTAAATAAGTCACACAATACCGTGCATCCTAATTGCATATTGATTGTGTGCTTATTTTCGATCATTTGTCAGTCAGTAGGCCGATATACAAAGGCCCGATCGATTCATTAATTTGTTATAGAGATCACTAATTAACTACTAACCTAAAAATGTTTTGTTGTGCGTTTCCGAGTAAGAGGTCCAACAAAAGTGAAGATTTATCAACAGCTTCTAGCATTACTAGTAAGTTTGTATTTTTTCATAGCACCTTAAAAACTTGAGTCCGGTCTATCACGAGATCTAGGGAATCTAAAGTTATTTATATCTATATTTGATCTGATAGTACATAACCACAGTTCGTGTTTTACTGTTGGTATAAGAATTCAGCTTTAGAAAAATTATAAGAAGTAGTATCTATGACTGCAATCTTAAATAATTCATTAGTAGATAATTAGTTTCGGATATTTACCTACAGATTTCATATAATAATGAATGATAGTTAAATTTCAATTATTGAACTACAATAATTTTGTTGTTAATATAAATCGTGTTGTAAATTTATGATTGGATATATTTTTATTTGAAATTCCTTATTACAGTTTAACAATTTTTTTTGTGTATAATTTGTACCGATTGTAACTAGTATTGATTGACATTGCAAGACGGTCTTTTAAATCGTCAATTAATGAATCAATCCATGTAAAATTGTGCAATAAATACAATTATTATAAGTTATATTTTTTATGACAACCACATATTTCTCTGCATTTTGAATGGGCATGTAATTTTTTGTTAATAATTTTCATCGCACGATGAAAATTATGATTCGAAGATTGAACACGAAGTATTCCTTGTAATGAACGAAAATCGTTAATTTTAATACCTTTAACTCGTCCTTGTAGACTAACTAATTAATTAAGAGCTTATTTATAATACCATAAATTTCCTCTTCTTATTTTCAAGGGTCCTTTTAAAAGGGTGTTATGGTTGTTTTATATAGCATAAAGGGGATAAATTATAATTAAAATAATGTTTTGAGCTTACTTGTATTAAAATGGCGCAACATCTAATTAAATATTTACAAAGTACATAGAGATAGATGTAAAGAGTAGTCTGAAGCCCCACCTCGACATAAGCAGTCAGGGCATGCATAATCCAGCAATGGACTTCTCTTCTTTTGCCTAGACCTTTTCCCATTTACTTGGGGTCGGCCTTTCGTGTCCGCATTTTACATTCCACACGGTATTGCGATTCGTCTTTCTTCAAATGAGCATCATTTAGGTCTTTTTTCTACCGTCGTCAACCACGTGGCAGGTATTCTTCCACGCGTACGCTTCGTCTCTGGCAATTTTAGAGCAAGTTTTGCCATACGCTAATCGAGACGTCACTGAACGTGACCATGCCACCGCAAACGTTTTTAAGTTAATCAACTATTGACGCTACTCACTCAATTCTATTCTCTTAATTCTTAAAACTTCATTTTAACTTCACAGTCCAGTAATGGACTGTCAAAATTATATCCGGGATATCTGGCGCAAAATGGGGGAGGCCTATGTCCAGCAGTGGACTGCGATAGGTTGAATAGTAGTATGTAAACAAAACTCCAATGTTGAAATTATTATATTATAGCTATGGACCCTTTGTGTATGCGATAGTTCCGTGAGAGCTAAAGTCAAGAATATAAATTGATACCATAACGTTCGTGAATATGTATGAAGAGGGATGGTGTAGGAAGATTCTTAATTTAATTGTCTAAGTATATCTCTGTTATCAGGGCCGGATCTAGGGGGGGCAGACGGGGCACGTGCCCCGGGCGGCACGGTCAGGGGGCGGCAAACCGACTAATGGACCACTCATCATTTACCTTACTTGCCCGCGGAATAAATAATAGTACAAGTGCATGGCCATAGAAATACGACTGATAACCGGAGCGCGGAGTAAGGCATGTTACTGAACCATTACATTTTTTTGCATAGTTCTAAATAGGCGCCCGCAGATCACGGTCAGCAGGCGGGTGCAGCTGCGATCTGAGGAATGACGCTGTATACGAAAACTCTCTCGTCGATCTCTATACAGGGCAGCAGTGTATTATTTCAAAGTTACGTAGTTATTTCTCTATGTTAATTGATGCCAACTTAGCTGCTTTAAAGCTATATCATTTTCATGATGGACAGCTACAATTGAAAAAAAATAAAAATAAACAATTAAGCTCCTTTTACTTGCATCAAGCGACCACGTTTTTTAAGAAAATATACAAAATAAATTGGAAATAAAACGCCTTTTTCATCCAGTGTGACTTCGAAAAAGCTGAGGCGAGTAGTCTTATTTCATTATAGAACTTAATTGATTAATATCAATACCAATAATTGATAAATTGTAACTTTTTAATGACATTGCTTTTTTGCCGAGGTTAGGATGGTTATGAAACAGCTTAAGCGTTATTAGACCCCCGCTACGACGGATATACCGCAGAGCTTTTGAAAGTAGGGGGCACGCCAGTGCTTAAGACCCTTCAGAAGCTTTTTAATTCCGGAATCGGTGATGGTGCGACACCAAAGGTGAGGAGCAATGGCGTGGTGGTGTTCTTCTTCAAGAAAGGTGATTAAACCTTTTCCCTCTCTATTCAACCTATCGCAGTCCACTGTTGGACATTGGTCTCATTTTGCGCCAGATATTCCGGTCCTCCGTTTTTCTCATCCAGACTCCACCAGCGACTTTTCGCAAGTTGTCGGTCCATCGGGCCGGAGGGCGTCCTACGTTACGCTTGCCAAGACGCGGTCTCCGCTCCAGAACTCGTCTGCTCCAACGGCCATCGGTTCTGCGACATCATTACCCACTGCCACTTCAGTTCGCTAATCTGGCGAACTATGCCGGTAATTTTAGTTCTTTTGCGGATAACATCATTTCTGATTTTATGTATAAGAGTCTCCAAACATAGCACGCTCCATCGCTCGTTGAGTAACTTTGAATTTCTGAACCAATCCGCAGTCAGTGTCCATGTCTCATCTGCGTATGTTGGTATGGGTAGGACGTATTTCTCAAAGACTTTTGTCCTTAAGCGTTGCGGAATCGTCGACGTGAAGATCTGATGTAACTTGCCTGATGCCGCCCAGCCCAAATGAATCCTCCTACTAGCTTCCCTTCCGAAATTGTGCCGGTCAAGTTTTAGCCCAAGTAAACTTATTCTTGGACAATCTGGAGAAGGACGCCACCGACGCTTATCAGAACGCTACCGGTCTATAATTCTTCAAGAGAGCTTTATCACCCTTCTTAAGAACGCTTGTGGACCACGCTTCCAGTGTAGTTCCCAGGTAGATGACGGCATTAAAAGAGCTCACCTAATGTCCTAAGGATGGGTTGTCCACCGGTGTTTAGGAGTTCTGTCGTAATACCGTCATCCCACGGGGCCCTTTCATTTCTCAGTTGCTTCAGTGCTGCACTAATTTCGCTAACGTCAACATCCGGCATATCCTACGTACAATGGTGCCTTAGTAGGGCACGTAGATCTTCGCTGTCTTCGGTCTGTACTGATGAGCGCTCGACAAATCCATAGAATTTCTCAACCTCTTCCAGGATCTGTTGGCGTAATGTGAGTAGTTGGCCATCTGCTATATTAAGCTTCACCAGAATGCTCCTCCAAGTGGTTTTTGGAAAACTTTGGGCCCCCTGTTCTCCTTAATAAGGTCCTTAATTAACCTTGTATTGAAATAGTAGAATTCTCTGCGAACGAGTTTTCGTATCCGCTTGGAGAGAGCCTAATATTCCGGGTATGATAAGTTAAAGTCAAAATTCATTTATTTAAATTAGGCTTACAAAAAGCACTTATGAACGACAAAAATATACAAAAATTACATTACAAAAAAACAAATTTATTTCTTTGAACTGTTCTTTAAGAGAGTCACGTGGTCTAAGGTTGTAGATAAAAGCTCTTTTTGTAGCACAAATATTGTATCAATGTCGGCAGCCGTACCCCACAACGGTAGACCATACGACATTACATTATAAAAATGACTAAAATAAACTAATCTTGCCGTTTTTACATCTGTTACGAGTTATCTTAGATATTAAAAGCTTATTGAAGAATTAACGACCCATTACGATATTGTGCCACATCTTCAAGTTATTCTCCAGAGTCATTATGATCCGTCTCGCGCATATGTTTGACGATTTCCAGCCCTCCGAACAAGCCGGGTTCCTCAAAGGCTTCAGCACCATAGACTACATATTACATACGCTGTGGCAGGTTATACAGAAGAGCGGAGAGTATAACTGACCATTATGTTTGGCGTTTGTGGACTATGAGAAAGCCTTCGATTCGATCGAGACTTGGGCTGTGTTTCATTCCCTCCAACGGTGCCTGACTTGACTACTGCTATATCGAATTGTTGAGATGTTTGTACGAGAGCGCTACTATGTCAGGCCGAGTACATGAAGAGCTTACCATTGGCTTATCATTGGCACCGAGGAGTAAGACAAGGAGATGTAATATCTCTGAAACTGATCACAGCTGCGTAAAAAGTTGCAGCTTTGTCCAAATGTCAATCAATTTGAGGACCTATTATAGAAATTAGTGAAATAATATAGGATGATAAAGGTAAAAATAAATAAAAGAGGGCGGGGGCGGCATTTCTAAATTTTTGCCCCACCCAAAAAAAATTGAAGATCCGGCGCTGTCTGTTATCATTTCTTAGAAGCGGAAAATACATGTGTATTTGTTCAATGATTCCTTTACCCGTCGTAAATTACCTGTAATTGATGATATTGGTTGGCACATGCGAAAATTATTGAAGAAATATCTCTAAACATGAGTTCTACGAATATGTGTAGATAACATTTTAGTAATAAAAATACTCGTTAAGATTATTTAATATCTTATGTAAAACTCTCCGAAGTATATATTATATTTTCTTGAGGTTTCTCAATTAATGTGTTTGGTAGGTACATATATTTTTTGTATTTTGATTTAATTGAAGCTCATATGGATTGCTTTTTAATGAATAATATTTTTGACTTTGAAGTTAAAGGCTTTGTCTTGTCTTCAGACATAGATGATTATAAATAATGAAAATCCATAATACCTATATACTTGGCACATGACCACAACTGGTCATTTTTTAGATAAACTATAACAAATATTACATCATAATAAGATAGCGTACAAATAATGTATCAAAGTGTCACTCTTTGTTATTTGTAGATACATTGTTGTCCAATCCGAATGAGGGACAATTAAGGAAAATCGCTACACCACAATAAGAAAAACGATTTAGAAAATGGCAGTCAACACGGTTCGGTTGATTTATTACCGCTACTCCAAACACAATTAGTACGAAGTTCTTGGTTTTATATTCATCCAATTAATGGAACATTGTAACTGAGAATTCTTGATTATAGTACTCTATGAAAAGATACTAGGACTAGCTAAAGATTCTTAAATGTTTGGTGTCGGCACTCGGCAAGCTAAAATTAGTCCGATACCCCAAAATGTCTGACGACCTGGGTCGCAGACAGTTACTACCAACCTACGAGATAATTAATGGTGATTGACTATTCATGTTGTGTAATAATGACTGAGAAATCGGCTATTACAACAAGGATTCTGGATTCGATCCCCGGGCATTACAAACACGTTTGTGCATAAACATGTCTGTTTGTTTTGGTCCCGGTGTCTTTATGTATATTAGGTATGCATTTTAAAAATATTGTGAAGGTATGATTATCCTACACACTATTTTAAAATACATTTATATTAAATTATAGATAAACTATAACAATTATTATTTTAGTGATTTGGACCGTATTATTATTTAAAGCTCATGTTCACGTGGGCACTACAATCGTAACTTCTCTTCCTTATGCTATTTTATCGATATTTTCGGTGTTTCGGGTAAAATGGAGGAAATAGTAAAATTTCTGAATACTTTGACTTACCGTTTTTACGTCAAAGTTAGCGTAAGGCTATTTTGCGGGATCACTGTGTATTTTAGGCGACTTACATTAAGCTGGACTGACTGCTTGTTCTCCTACACGTACATTACTAGTATTTTAGAATATACATAGAATTCCACTGAATTGTGATGTACTGCCACTGTGGTGAAGAGTGGTTGACATCAGCAGTAGACATAAAGTACCTTGAGAAATCAGACAGTAAAAAATCTGTTGTCAGACGTTTCAAAGTCATTCATTCTTTTTTTATGATATAAGTGTACAAGACGGTCAGGACGCTCACCAGATGGTAAGTGACTCGCCTCACCATGACAGAGGGGCATTGAAGAAGACCAACAACTGATAGTTGTTATCCCCCGTCAATGCCGCACTGCGCCCGACACCCGAGACGACAGATGCTAGGTCTTTTATACCCAGTAATTTCACTAGCTACAGTTCCCTCATCCTGAAACACAAAAGCGCATAGCACTCCTATTTCACGGGACGATATCCGGCAATGCCATGGACTGGCAATGCTATGGACTGGCAATGCCATGGACATACTTAGATAACTTAGTATCGAGTCTTCCACTTTGTGAAAATTCTAAAAGAAATGGCATGTCTCTAGTAGCAGGTACAGTTAATTGTGCTTGCGTCCATCCATGACTCTTGTTAAATATACAGAACCCGCTCCTACTTGGGTTACGCAGTTTCGGTAGAACTTAGTGGTCGGAATTGCTCGTTAGTTCCGAGTTCAGAAATAGCGGCTTTGCCTACGGACCGTTGTTCTGCCGTCCACTAGCTAAAACGCCGTTAACTGACGAGTACAATTTTTAGTTCGGCTGATGAGTATTTTAAATTGTGCACGATTATATACACTATAAGTGATGTTTTACATGCAAACCCCCTTATAATATCTTTATGGTGATATATAACAATATAAGAGATCCCTTATCCTAAGTCGTTAAACTGAGTTTTTCCGTTTTATATCGAAAAATTATTTTATTCCCACTTGGTCGGATTCCCAATAGGCCGGATTCTCATTCGCCGGAATACAGTTAATAAGAAAAAGAGTTACTCTACTTACTCAATTTTCCTCTATGAAGATTGTATACCTACAGGAAAATGCGTTAGAATAAATATTTAATGTTTATACTGTATTAAACAAATTTTGTTTGTTAATACACGAGTTTATACGTCTGTACTGAATCCGGCGAAATGAGAATCCGTCGATTTGGAAATCCGACAAAGTGGGAATAAATGGAAAAATTGTGTTCTTCAGTTAACGGCATTGTAGCGAGTGTGCGGCAGTGTTTCTGTCGACCCATTTATTTAAAGTATGCCTATTCCTGTTGAAGTGTCCGCCTTAATTCCTTGTTTGTATCATAGTTTTCCGGCCTATGCTACTTCTTTAGGTCCTTGACCTGTATACGCACATCCTGATACAGAAAATATTTTGCGGAAAATGTTTATGTTATGATTTTATTTTTACAATTAAAATGTTTGTTTTTGATGTGAAAATAAAGGTTTTTTATGTTTTTGTGTTCATTGATATCGCATTGTGTGAGGAAGATCAGCTAAAATTTGTCATTACATTGGATTTCAGAGGATTTAGACCGCAATAAGACCTATCTTAGGCCTATCAATCGAATAAACACTCACTCATAACTTTCATGTAGTATTATTGTTTTTGATATTTTTTAATTGCATTGAGTATTTAAATCAAATATTTACATACTTATTGTGCATGAGATGTTAGATGACATAAATGTAAACATACATCTTGTAATCAGCTAAGGGATTGATTGCAGTAGTTTTAAAGACTGAACTATTGTAATACATGTAATTATATCATAAATGAATATACATATTGCAGACATTTAACAACAAATCACATTTAGGACCCTTTTATAAATACATGAACTATTGTTTATTCTGATATTTATGAACAGTTTCTAAAAAGCGAAGAAAAACAATTCCTTCCAGTTAAACAATAAAAACAGATTTTGAAGCTGTTGCAATGTTTTATATCCAAATATATGGAAATCGAAACGTAATTCAACGTGTAGAATGTATATTTAAAGCGACGGATATTTTATTTACAGCGGATCTGACACACAGTTGAGTGTGCCCCAGCTTAAAATTTACATGAAAATCCTTTCAGCAAATCCTTATAAGTTTAACTTCCCTAGTACGTAACCGAAGATTTATATGTAGGTAACATAGGAAATGGAAATAACTTACTTATTTCATATCGTGAATCTTAAAATAAAAGACCCAAAAAGCTCTCGTATTATCGAATAAGTTAAGTAAGAATAATAAACAATAAGGGGCACTCATGTTGCAAAAAAAACTAGCCAAGTATCGAGGCTTAATTATTCCAATTAATGTTTTGTAACTTGGCCGTTGAACGTTTTTTCAACGTAGCTTTATTAAGCCTACAATTGACTGGTTATTGAATCACTGTTCTCCAAATGTCAACTTTCCATCGTCAATGGTTAGTGGATCTGGACACAGATTTATGCAATGATGTCATGGAGCACCTGGTTGTGTACTCTTGTATACCCTTCAACCTTTCAACCTTAGACTTGACCTTATGACTTTGCCTAGTTTTCATTACTTTTTAGAGATAAACAAGCAGCTCCATCGAGACTTGGTTAGTTTTTAACAGAAGGTTTTTGATGGGGTCTTGATATTTATTTAAATGTCTCACCATCTTCACTAACTTAACATTGGTGACAAGTCTGATTGTCCCAATGTATTGATTTCATATACAATCATATAGAATCGTATTCCTGTCTACCATAACAAGCACAGTCAGTAACTAAAAATGTTATAATAAAAATGTGATGAACCCAAGTATCCATCTTCTGGGATTCAGGCCATAATCATCTATCCATGGTACATCTTGCATACCATTACCGCATTACCGTAACTTGTTAATTGTACTTTTGATATTATAATGTTGATGGAAAAAAGTATAATGCATTAGCGGATGAGGATTTACAGCCAATTAGCCCCTTACCATTAAATCCGCTTTCTATAAATATTTTAATATTGCTGAAGTTTTTCAAATAACTTCACTTATAGCAAATGCGCTAAGGTTCAAAATATGTTCAGAAAGTTAAAAAACTTTCTGAACATATTTTGATTAAGTCAATAGGAGCAAAAAGACAATAGCTGGTTTTTTTTTAAAGTTAGCTTAGCTAAGCTCTTATGGTCTGAAAATTACATGAATTGCAGTTTGTAATTTGATTTATCGGTTTAATGTATATTTTAGACCTCGTGTATTTAATCCTTATAATATATCTTTCCATAATCCATCATGGCTGTTGTGCTTGTCGAGTCACAATATGTGTTTAGATATTTATGAATGCTGTTGACCAGTTTGATATAATTTATTTACTACGATAAAGAAAAGGTGAAACTGAGTTTATTAAAAGCTGGAAGTTAAATGAATGTTTTCGAGTGCCTAATTAATCGTCGTGCACAATGAATCAAAACAATGATTGAGTACCTGTGTGTCATCGATACTAATCGACATGTCTGCATTGGTTTGTTTTTACGTATAAAACATTTTACCCTCGCACAGTTATCATACTTCTACTCAGTCTAAGTAGTGGATAAATATCACAAGTCATCATTATCATCAGCTCATTTACGTCCCCACCGAGGGGCACGAGCCTACCCGTATAGGGTGATAAGGCCTTAGTCGTCCACGCGGGCCCAGTGCGGATTGACGACATCACACACAACCTTCGAATCTCTTCGCAGGCGTGCATGAAGGTTTCCTCACGATGTTTCCTTCACCAATTTCGTCGGATCAACGAACATATATTTTTCGAAAATTCGAAAACACATTGGTACGTGTCGGGATTTGAACTTCAGCCCTCCCGGTAGGAAGGCGACAGTCCACACCATTCAGCCACCGACGCTCACAAGTACTAAACCATAAATTACTGAAAGAAAGGTTCGTCAACAATTTGCTATTTTATGTAATTAAATCGTTATTAATAATAAATAAAGCCAGCGCGTTAAGTTTAGCCGCGGTTCTTGGGTGCCTTGGAAATTAGCTAATCTAGTCGTCTTTCAAAATGAATGAATAATTAAGTGTCCATTTACATTGTCCTGGGATGGGTACTCTTATAAGATTCTTGCTACAAAAAAAAGTCTTTATTTCAGTAAGTGCAGATGAGTGACTGGATTTTTAAGAGGAGTGGCCTTTAGACCTTAGAAAATCTTATTGCCCTCTTTCTAGTTAATTTGATCTTAGAACAACAAGTGATAACAAAATGCCCAACTGTTTTAAGTTAAAATAAGTTTACTGATATCCGGCAACGCACAATACCTATTTTCCTTTTCTTGATAGATCAGGGGTTGTCTAATATGATTAGATAGATTGGACCTACGTTTGCGAGGAAATATATATATATAGATTAACAATAATATGCTTATTAAATCTAATGCGACATTATGGTTGGTAGGAGTGATACGGAGTTGACTGGTTGTACTATTGCAGTTTCAGATAATCTCCCGTGAAATAGGAGTGTTATGCCTTTCTGTAGTTCGGAAAAAGGGCACTCTTCTGGGTATAACAGATCTGATATTTGTCGTGTCAGTGAACAGGCGCAGGCAGAGTTTAAATAAACTAATTACTGCAAGTATATGTTTCCCTCAACACTGCATTTGTTATGGACAACGTATCATCAGAATTTATTATTAGAGGAGCGCACTAGTCGTCAGCTTACTTTGAAACATAAATTATTTTATAAATCCTAAAATTATTATTTTAAGCGTACAGTGTGATTCGTCGGAGGACTCAAGGAAATGTATGGAGTGCCAGTAAACAAAACCAAATGTCTAAGGATTCTCAAATCGCTTAGAAGTAAAAAGGTGGAATTTTAATGTACCTAAATCGTACCTACTGGTAAATACATTTTGTATCCACGTTTCAAAAAATAAAAGATGCTAAAGGATAATAGCATTCCATACTTCGTCTAAAATACGCTTTGAATATAGATGCTTGTACCTAACGTCTCAGACGTAATATAAATTAATTCATTTACATTAAAGCGACGCATAATCTAAAGAGAACGTTAGGATTTAGTCCGCATTCTGCTGTCTTTCTCGTCCGCTGTCAAATTTTGGTTGATTACGTGCAAAATCGGTGTAATGTGTTCACAGAATTTATTAGTAGCTTCATTATAACTTAAGTTTGTATAATTTAAAGTAATCTTGCATTTTTACTAATTCTTTATCGCTACACTTGATAATAAATGTTTTTTCGAAATGAGGATATCCGTAGGAGAACTAGGGTACCCCAACATTAGCAAGTTGAAGTGTCAGTGGGCAGGGCACGTATTGCGTAGAACGATGGCTTCTTCCCAACCAGATGGACGGATGACCTGGCTAAGTGGGGTAGCAGATGGATGTCAACTGCTAGGATCGTCCGCGTCAATATCATTGGGGGACGCATTCTTTTATAAGTGAATTTTTTAGGCTGTAATGATGTTGATACTATTTTCCATGTTATCTCTTTTATTTGTGGTAGAAAGCACAAAGATGAAAGAGTTATTTTAACTGTAACATTTTATCTAATATACAATAAAACTAGATTTCTCTGGATCTAATTTCCCAAGGTGAATATTTATTTGTCTGAGAAATATTTTTATTCAACCCTAACCGTAATTACTATTGGGCACGCTTTTCTCACCGTATTTTTGGTAGATGTTTTAATCATACAGCATTAGTAGTATAATATAGAATTTAACCTAGTTTATATGAGAATGAGCACGCGGCACGGTACAAAATCCGAAAAGATAATATGTAATGAAAACCACGTATGTTTATAATACGATGAACAGATGAAATAAGACTTAGGTACCTACCTTATAAGATTCGAATGGATTAAATTGGAAACAGTAAAAAAGAGTTATTGAAGCAGTGATGCTTCATAAACACTAAACTAAATAAATAAAATAGGACTATGAACTAAAAATACTGCTTAGCAATTTACAAAAAGAAATGAAATCTCACCAAAAACATTTCATTAAAACGTTGCCAAGACAAGTTAGGTTTCCGCTATGAAAAAGTTACCAGACCTCATGTAGAGCCAATGTCTTGTCTAAATATTCGCGTCACCTCCATGACGATAACAAAACGGGCGAAACCGTACATATTGTTACAAATTGACGTAATTAAAATGACATTAAATATGGCGGCTAATATGTGACCATAGAGTATGACATGCATTGTCAAATAGCAAAGAGTCTAGTATTTCTAGATATTTCGCGAACTTTGTAGAATGACGTCGACGCTTCGAGCTTACGGGCGGACAGGTATATAAGGCGGGCCGATGGTGCGCCGGCAGTCTTGTTCTACTCGAGGCGAACGAAGAGCGAAATACCTGCGACTAAAAGGAAGAGTTAACGAGTGATTATTACGTGTAACTGTAATTAGTGTTGTGTGTATTTATAGTGGTTAATTAAAAAGTGTGTTACCGTGTATTCTTCTGTTGGCAATAATTATCCAGACCCCCAGCTCGTAACATTTGGTATCAGAATGACTAAAATTATGCCGTCTACGAAGGAAGATATGGACGTGTTCGAACAGAAGCTATGGACGCAGCCGGTTGAGGAGTCCCCATCTTCGGGCAGCCAAGCTACTACAACAGAAGGTTACCTGGACCATATCGTCTCTACGCACCTACGTTTGATTGGCTGCATTAATAGCAATGATCAGAGCAGACTCGATTGTTACAGGCGCAACTCCAGGTCAACAAGGAGGAACAGAATACAGGAGGAGCAGGCTCGCCGACAGGAGGAACAGACGAGGCTTTTACAGGCGCAACTGCAGGCTTACAAGGAGGAGCAGGCTCGCCGACAGGAGGAGCAGATAGGCTGTTACAGGCGCAGCTGCAGGTCGACAAGGACGACCAGGCTTGTCGACAAGAGGAACAAATGCTCCTTATCAAGGACATCCATAGCAAGTTTGGGAAGGAATTTCAAGAAATTAAGGAGCAAGTCGGCCACCATGAGAAACAGATTACGGAAGCTTTTGTCGAGATTGCCGACATCGAGAAGGAAGTGAAGGAGCTAAAGATCACCAACAGAAGCCCGCTATCCGTTGGTTGCGCGCCTTCAACAAAAGGTGTTAAAGTGCCGCCATTCGATGGGACAACGTCTTGGTCGGCGTACAATCTACAGTTCGAGCTGGTTAAGAAAACGAACTCGTGGTCGGAATCCCAAGCTTTGACGGCGCTAACACTGGGCCTACGGGGCGAAGCGTTGTCGGTGCTTAAAACTCTTGCCAAAGATGTGACATATGGGCAGTTGGTGCAAGCACTGGAATTAGTGTTGTGAGTAATTTATAGTGGTTAATTAATAAAGTGTGTTACCGTGTTATTCTTCGTGTTTGGCAATTATTTATCCGGAACCCCCAGCTCGTAACAATATTAACTGATATGTAGAATTTGTTGAATTAAGAGTAGGTAGGGTTAGGTCGTGTAGATTCGGAACCTTGGCTCTACATGAGATCTGATATATTTTTCACAGCGGAAACCTTTTGTGGTTATCTCGGCAACATTTTATAGGAAATGTTTTGGTGTGATATATTTATGAGTTGTTAAGTCAGTAAATTTGTTTAACTCTACCAATGTACATTGTTTAACTAAGCAAATAATATCTTGTTTCTACTCGATTTCATCAAAATAAAATAGAGTGCATGTTACCATGAAATAATATCAGATATTGAGCAATCACAGTGCGTTATATTAAATACATAATTGTTTTATAACACGATTGATTTCATTATTACAATGTACTAATAAAATACCAAGTAATTTAGTTCATCTAAGGACAAAAAACGAAGTTGTTTAACAAAGTGGATTTTAATAGAAAACGTTCCTAATGGCATTGTTGAAATTTTCTTCAGTGAAAATTATAGCTTAAAAAACCTCAATTCATTAGTAGCACTTTCATCTTTTGTATGCTGCGAATTATGAAATTGATTTAAATGGTTTACCTTACCAATATATTTTAATGTTAAATTTTTATTTAAATTTACAATATTTTTTATTTTATAATGATTCGATCTCTTATGTCATTTAGGAATAAAAAGTAGCTTTTCCTTTGAATATTTCACCAAACTGACCTATTTATGGAGCATTTTGTCGAACAGTTAAAAGGTTACTTACTAACAAATTCTATGAACCTATTCTTCAGGTATTTTATTACCAACTTTATTGTTCGAGAGCTTGATCGAGTAGTAATGAAATTTGAAAGGGTATGTAATATATTGAAATCTCTATTTATGATACAAATTTATTTTCTCATGGGGTTATTAGAGTACATATGTATATGTATATTTAGTATACAAACGTTAATATTATATATATACTAAAATTTATAATTGTTTATTATGAAATTATTGTATACTTTAAATTCGAGAGCATACATCTTTTAAGTAAAGAAAACTAAACTAAAGGTGAAAAGTTTTCGCATATAGCTAGACTATTCAAGATAAGGTTGGTTTAATCTTATTTTAGCAAATACCTAAAATTTTTTCTGCTGCTTTTCTACTGAGGGTTCTCTACAAGTCATGAGGTTCCAATGAAATTAAGATTACAGAATCATATGGCATGTAAATCATTTTTAGCAACAACTGATATATGAAAACTTAGAATATGATGAACTATCTTACTAATCGCATTAAAATATCTATAAATTTCAAGATTTTAATACGCGTTTTATATTTCAGCTCAAATAAGGTTTTAGAATAATAGTCAAATACCATTATATTCGCCTTACAGTCATTAAATAGCTTCGAATATAAAAATATTCTTGCACACGATTGGAATGTGAATACGGTGGATGAGGTAAACAAAATAACATCATTTTGGCCGCTAATGTCAGGCGAACAGCACCCCGAAGGCTTAGTTTTACCAAAGTTTCTCGCTTCCGAAGCAATAAAAATTTAAATTTCCTGACACGCAATTTGCCGATGAAGGCAGACTTCAAAGCGGCCACCACTTTGACAATTTACTTTTCATCGCGGAGAGGAAGAATCAAGGAAATTATTACTCTCTTCGATTTAGGGTTTTTAAACGTTTTAAAGACCACTGACGACGGTTTTGTTAATCATTTCCTAGATTGTGGCAAATTATCATCTTATGAAACATTCATTAGACGGATAAAGGAATTCTGGTCATAATATTCAAGGGCAACACGTTCAATAAAGCTTACAATATTATTAGAGAAAATTGTAAACAGTTAACCAAGCTGCAGCAAACATAATACGGAAAATATTATTTTATTGTCCTTCTTGTGTTGCTATCATTTAATCTTAACTTCGCTTTTATTTAAAGATATCTTATTCCATTCTGAAGAGCAGTGTTGACCTTTGTAACCGACATAAAATGTATTTTTGTTTTGTATATTAATAAATAATATTTTAAAAAATAAATAGGTATTAGAAAAGCAGTAAATGGCGTTTAAACAGAAATCGCATGTCAACGTTATAATAATAAAATTTGTATTGTGTCTAATACACTGTTTGCGAATGTGTTAACTTACGTACTTTTTTAACGTACTTTTGTTATCTAAGTAATCCCAGAACAGAAACATTTATTTAGATAATTCATGCAGTTTACATATTTCCTAAGTTCTGCCATCCAAAACACGTAATAATTTAGATTATTGATCTGAAACCTTTTTCATAGAACCTTGAAAAGCTAATGAATAACGATCGTAAGGAAACTATAAAGGTGCTCCCTGCGTCACATCGATCAGGAAGCTTTATGCGATACTAAACAGTTATCACTATGCACCACACTAGCTAAGTACGTATAGTAAAAAACTTTTATAATATAGTATTCTAGCTGTGTATGTCAATATTTGTCATTCAATGTAATCAAAATGCATTCAAATTGGTTTTTTAACCCCCACAAAAAATAGGGTATGTTATAAGTTTGACGTGGCTGTGTGTCTGTCCGTGTCATAGGCGTGACTCCCGAACGGATGAACCGATTTTAATTTAATTGTTTTTGTTTGAAAGCTGATATGGCGATGATAATGTTCTTAGCTATTTTCGATGAACATTGGTCCAAGATGGCCGCCATCACAAAATGGCAGATTACACATTTTTAACACAAGCTTCAATATGGGTAACAAACGAAAGGGCTTGATTAGTAGGTATATTTTACTTTTATTTTATAGGCTATATGATATATTCAAATCCAAAATGGCCGAAACCGCAACCATTTATTAGACATATTCAAGGCATAGGTAGGTAGTTTATCTTTGGTGGCTGGGGTTTTTGAATTTGTTTGGGTTTCGGAGTTGTGGTGTAAAATGTTTAAAATTATAGTATAAATCCCCATAACAAAAATACTACTACGGTATGGCAAGTTGTTCATCTCTCAGTTGCCGTTTCAAGATTATCTAATATAGATACTGAACTATACTTACAAGCAAACATTTATTATCAACGCGGAGAAGCTTACTAGCAAACTATTACGTATTCCGTTTTTGATGGAAAATCTTAAAGTTAGTTTTACTTAAATTGTGAATCTCACTAAGAGTAAATGTACCTATCTTTCGTAACGTCACTCTGTTAGTTTGCGTCCTATTTATCTTCATTGATTTTAGTGAAACAGCGATCTTTTTCACGATTTTGTTTTCTTTTTTTCATGTATAATTTAGTAGATTGAATAGACAAATTCGGAGGCAGCATAACAAATCGCAGCTTTATATATCTAGGTAAGCACTTGGATACCATACACTGGGATTGAATATCCTGTTTAATAAAGTAGGAGAATTAGTTGTAGATTTTGTAATATAATTATTTATTTTTAATTTAATCATTATAATCAAGATTACTAAGCGTAATTGCGAAACTCTGAAGTCCTTAACAAAAAAAAAATATACATCGTCATCTAAGCAACTAAAGAGCTTGTAGTATGAGTACTTTACAACGGATTAATATACTTATAAACTTATTTTCCATAATTATACATATTGTAAAAAGAACACCGTCTCCATCATTTAATAAAATTCTTGTTACTTATATGCTCTATCTTAGCAATACGGAACTTCTTACAATTCAATTTTAGAACATTTCACATACCTAAATGCAAGAAGACTGCATGAGAAAATATCAACCCGCTGCAGCCACAGTACACTCCAACCATATTAACATGGTTGAAGCCACTCGAGGTTTTATCATCGTATACACTATTTCCGGGGATCCAATCATCCAGGTTTACTGAAATATCGACTGAGATGTTTCTTTTACAATTGAGCATCATTTTTACGTTGTTCTATTTGTGCACATCTGATAAAAAGTATTCATTGCTAAATCTAAATGCGTGCGGTAGTTTTTAGTGATGATATTGAACCATGTGTTTTGTTTCATTTGTGTGGCTTGAAACGATGAGAATAGGTTTAGTTAAACGTTGGAAATTGAAATAAATTAATTCTATACAACGTTTGCTGGTCGTATTGATTGAACACAATGAAGAGACGCTGAGTACAATCAATATCTGCAATATACTCATGTTACATATGTTTCGGATAAACAAACCAAATGGTGAAGGTGCAAACATATTGCGTTTATGGAGGGCTTGACAACAAAAAACCCCGCTGTCAATCATTCACGATATTTACCTTTTTGCATGACGTGAAAAAAGTCTATTGTGACCGAATTTCCTCGTCCCCTTAGAGTTTATTGTGTTTGGAAACCGTCGTCAACTATTACACACTTTAATATTTAATATTCTATACAATGCGTTTCCATTTTAGGTTACATAGCATTATATTTTTTTCTATATCATCATAAATAAATCATATCAGAGGCTTGGATTTTGACATAATTACCTTTTTAATCTGTGGTTTATATAGATGCAACGTATTCATAATAATTGAAAATATAAGCTTTCTTGAAATAATTATATGATTGATATTAACATTAAGATTAGGAAAACATAAAAACATAGGTTACAATGTGTTTTATAGTGAAAAAAATAATAAGATCAAACGCATATAGGAGTTATTTGCACGAATAAATCTGTTCCAAAGTGTAAACCTGTAAACTATATATAAGGCCGTACGAGATCGCTATCTTTACGATTGCAGCCATCAAACGATATTGTGCTTATTAACGAGCTCGACTGGTGGCAGCCGGTAGTCTGTGTTCGCCGATGATTCATCCACTTTATCGATCAGAGTGTATACTAGTACCTACTGTTTGGCGCAAAATGGGTCACCGTTGGTTATTCGTGACTTGAGTCTGTCGTCTTGATGGCCGTCGAATGCATTCAAAGCACGTAAAGCATCTACTTGAGCATCCCTTCTGAGTACTATCGATAATTTGTTAAGTAATCGTTTAAGTATGGGCTTCATTTCTGAATGGTCTGCTGGAAACTTAAGGATATTTTTGAAAAGCGTCCCTTATGGGACTGTACGGTCTTACAACTATTTTAGTTATAACTTTTGTAAAATTTATGGGCCAAACAACAACACATAAAATAAATATTTCCATCAGCTGCGTGAAAGACAATAATGGATCTGCTAAGATTATTGTATTTTAAAGGGGACAAGAAAAGAGACATTTTATCAAGTTATTAGTAGGATATTTTGAGAAATTTGAATACATACATATATTAATGCGACATGTTTAACCTACTTCACTTTTGGGTAATGTTTATGCAAATAATTGATATAGACCGTGTAAACAACATAAATTTGCCCCTTGTTTTATTCACGGACAGTTAGTGTTTAGCAAAATGAACGAGAGCAGTTTATGAGATCATACATTTTCTACTTGACAGTTATCCTCGTGGCTAAACCTCATTGTTTGCTGTTTTCGTGAGGCAATTGTTGTACGACCTACATCTTATGTTTATTGCACAGAAAATGAAACATATTTTGGCATTTTAAAAAAGAATAGAAAATGATTTTTTGAAAATGACTTTAAAGTCAAACAATACTAATAATATACGTATTGTGTAAAAAGCATAGAGAAAAAATAATAACATATATGCTGTTTATTTGTAAATAAGTATAAACCGAAAACATAAATTAATATAATAAGGAAATGGGGTATTACAGACCAACATTACAATTCAATAAGTATTTAAGAGTTTTGACCTACACTGTTAAATAACGGATTGAATCGATTTGATGATTTAAAAAATAAATACGTATAATAATTTAATAAATACTGCAACATATAAAATTTAATTAGAATCATAATGTAGTACATATTATTTTATTTTAAATAACTTGACATGGAAATACTTTAACGTACGGGAATTTTTATCAAATATGTTCCACATGAAACCTTCGGGCGGCCGCTCAGAATCCATTGACTTTAACCTATATTCCTACATATTGTGAATACTTATAAGGCATTATATAAGAATTTTATTGTACATCAAAATCGAATATTAAAATATTATTATTATGGAATGATGACATGGTCCTACAAAAGTTTATCTCACTTTACGGTTTTTTTATAAACCTAAAAATTTATTCTTTTACTTTGTGTTCTTGAACCGATTAGGTAACTCTGTATTCACCAACCATGTACTGGACTAAATAATATAGTATCAACCGTCCCGGCTGACCTTGTTGTGCTCTGTTTCTCTAAAAACACAATGGACATAATAATTGTTTAATCCACAGCTGCCCCTACGAACTTTATTGTGTCGTTCTGTCAAAAGCTAAAAAAATATATCATGTACTTAGGACCTTAGTTAATTTTAAGGCATAAATGGTGGGTAATCCTTCTTAATAACGGGATGGGAGAGCTCAAATGGTGACCTGATTTCAGAACATACATAAGACACTTTATTAGTAAATATAATTTTGATTAAAATCGCACTTAGATCAAAAGGATCGTTTGCCCATGAAAACACCAAAACACTAGTTCATTAAAATGTAACAGAATATGAAGTTACGTCAATATAACACTTGGCTTAATTTAAAGAGATTACTAATCCGAGAACCTTTTTGGGATTACTGTATTATCCGTCCGTCTGTCTGCCAGGACCCCTTATTTCGGGAATGCGTGAAGTTGTCAAGTTGAAATAGAAATCATATACGGTCCGAAAAAACATTACTAAATAAAAATACGGACCGTTTTCATAAATTTTTACACTTTAAAAAAACGAATGAATGAGTCTTCAAATTATGATAATACCTACTTCATTATTGTCATAATTTGAAGACCTATTTGGTGTAACGGTTTATACGTCGGCTACTACACCAAGGGTTCCGGGTTCGATCCCCGGGTAGTAAAAACATTTGTGTGCATGAACATGTCTTTGTATTGGTCTGAGTGTTTTCTATGTATAATTTTATTACAAAAACAAAAAGTTTATAAATTACTATATTTATCAGTTGCTTAATACCCGTAATACAAGCTTCACGCTTAATTTGGGGCTAGATAGCGCTGTGTGAATGTCAGTGGATATTTATTTTATCTATTTATTTACTAATTTAATTTACTCTTACTGGTTATCCACTAGAATTAATAATATTCATAAATAATTGAATCTTAAAATACGGTTTCCTGTCACGAGATATTAATTAAGGTCCGATACCTGATACGACCATTAACTTCATCTAAGAAAGTTTTAAATTGACAAATTACGGCGTATTATATTGCAGGTTTCACTTATTTTATAGGGTGCTTGGTGTTAATACTGGGCGTAACTTATAGTATCTTATATTTTATTGTGAATACTAGCTGTTCCCCGCGGTGTTACCTGCCTTATAAGATATTATCCCGCAGTAAAATATGGACTAATATATTTAATAAATAGCAGCATTAAAAAAAATAGCAGCATAGCGATAATAAATCGTAGTGTTTATGCGCAAGGATTAGGAATTTACAGCTACTTATCCAGTCTACATATTTAGTTGCTAATTTTTTCCAGATTGAAATTATTTGCCCTAAATATCGCTGACGATGACTATGGAGAATAAATCTTACTTAAAATTAAATTGCTGAGCCGTGGCATTATAACAATTTTTAAAGCCCCGCAATTTAAAACCACAATTACGTATTTATCTTATCATACATAGTTAAAATCGCTAATGACTCACACATTTTTTAAACATTGGCCGCTGACATGACAGTGTAAAATTAGTTATGACTTCATATATGATATGCACCTAAAGTACTATTGTGTTGTCAATCATTATAACAATGAACTTGTAAGTATTGAATCTGAATGAATTACTCAGAATCCAGCTGAGTAATAGCAAGCCTTGTCACTTAGTGATGCAAAGTTATCATGAAATTAGCATTACAAAATTACTAAAAAATCAGGAGCTAGATCAGAGATACAATGCCTTCGGCATAGGATCGAGTCATTCTGAGACATTTCCGGCTTAATTTTAAACTTTGAGAGCCATCTTCGCTCGCCTCTACGGCCTGTGAAGCCTGTCAGTAGACAACAGCGAAAAGACTTTTCGATCAAACATATATTCGGACATTTGATATATTTGGTAATGCTTCGATGTCCTACGCTTACATGGTATGCTGCTCTATAACAAAATATAACTACTCTCGTTTCTGACTCGTGACTTTTTTGGGCCTAAACTAACGCATGTATCGAGATAAGACTAAAGCAGCAGGAGCTTTTGAAATGATTGTAAACGCCACTTTATGAAAATGGCTTATAGTCGGGAGTACAAGTAGCACGCAAGACATTTCAATCCTTTGATGTGCAGAACGTCTGAAAAGAAGCGTCCGAGCGTACCTGGCTGAGCACTACGAATGCATGAACAAAGGGAAATGTTTTATCAGTGTGAAAACGTTTTCTTTTTCAATGTAAAATGTATTTTGAACTGAACACATGAAAGATCAATGCGGCAAAATCGTAATGCTAGTGTAAAGAAAACTTTAACAATAATATATCTCGTCTTTACATACATTCCCAGCTCCGAATTCCTTAATAAATAGAATGCCTAGGCAAAGTATAAAATAAATACAATTTCATCCATAACTAGACGCTGTAGGTATTCTATACATTGCCTAGATAATGTATGTAATACCAGATAATACAGATTTCGGTAACAGTATATGGACATAAATCAAATGTATGAATTTGCATTGGGCGACTCGATTTGATTTTGTAGGAACACAATTTAGACTGTTATTTGGTTATGATGAGATCAATTATGTTATGTAAATACAATAATATAAAATTCAAAACAAACTTACTTTGGTTTTGTTTAAGATGTATGTTG